>CM047805.1:18738037-18905097 GCA_026214975.1 Gentiana macrophylla
TTTCCCTTTAACCAAGTTTTTCCCACGGGATTTTCTTAGTTAAAGTTTTTTAACGAGGCAGTTAGTGAAATACATAAAAACGCATCTTGCATGAACTATTTTCCTTGTCTAGTTTTTTCTCACTGGGTTTTTCTAGCAAATTTAATAGTACATGACATCTACGTTATCCAACTCAGATTGAGAAATTAAATCAGCCACATAATAGACTTGCAAAAGAATGGGGAAATTGATGTGCAACAGATCCGATCAACCGAAAACCTGACAGATTTATTTACTAAGACATTGCCAACTGAAACATTCGAAAGACTGGTGAAGAGCATTGGGATGCAACGTTTGAAAGACCTTAATTAATGCTTGGTTCAGGGGGGGTAAATCAACATAGATAAAAATGTACTCTTTTTCCTCAACTAAGATTTTTCCCACTGGGTTTTATCTTAGTAAGATTTTAATGAGACATATCATATCTATTTATAAATATTGAAAATGTGTTTATCTATTATTCAAATGGATTTACAAGATTTTACGGTTTATTTATTGTATTGTGTTCACATTGTAATCTCTCGCTATAAATACCTAATGATACAAGTGAAATGATACACAAGCATTTCTCATTTCTCTTCAATACTGTGTTCTTGTTCTTTCTTTCTAATTAGTTTTATAACATTGTGAATTTTGTAAGCCATTAATAAGGACTGTAATTCCTATTTACGTTTTACTAAGATCAGGGGTATCTAAGAAAACAAAACTTAATTGGCTCATCATTTGGTTCTATCAAATATAATAATAATAGTAATAATAATAATAATAATAATAACAACAACAACAACAATAACACATTTAGTATAATAAAATCATATCTAGGTTTAAAATACTCCAAACTTTTTCGCAGCTTAATCAATTGTATGAAAATAACATATATCACTATATCTTAATATTGGAAAAAAAAAATATCCAGACATTTATTTAGAAATTCTTATAAAATATCTTATAAACAACAAGACGAAAATTGGGGCATTACAAGGCTCCTCCAACAAGTTTCTTTTCAAGTCTGCGATTCTCCGAAACTTCGAAGAGATAAAAATAGGTCTTACCTTCTCATTTTCTTGAAACAAATTACTAAAATATCTAATTTTTTTTCTCTTTAACAAGACGGGATTTTCAATCCATTTACCATTCAAAACCATCCTAGAAATTCTGTTTTTACTTTTCCTCCCCCTGATGCAGCTATGGAAGAACTTGGAGTTGTCGTCTCCTTCCCTTGTCCATTTAGTTTCCGCCTTCTGCTTCAACATGTTTTCAAATTTCCTATCATTCTCATAAAATATTTTGATCACTTGTACCCTTATTTCCTCAATTTCAGTTTCTGAAAGAGTCTTATTTTCTGCAAGCAAATCAAATTTCTCCAGCTCAACTTTCAAGAGTTTATAATTGTAGTCCACCATTGTAGTTAACCATCGGAAGTTTACTATTGTCGATTCACTTTTGAGTTCTTTGTGAGTACTTTTGTAGTTCACGGTTTGTGGTTCACTATTTGAGTTCAAAACACTCTGGTTCACTATTTGAGTTCAAAACACTGGTTCACTTCAAACCAAAGTTCACTTTTGGAATTTATAATTGTAGTTCACACTTGTAGATAATCATTGGATGTTTACTATTGTTAGTTCACTTTTTGATTTCTTTTTTGCGAGTCCACTTTTGTAGTTCACTATTTAAATGTTCACTGTTTGCGGATCATTATTGAAATTTGCTATTTTTTGTTCACTTTTTGATTTCATCGTTTGTGGTTCACTATTGGAAGTTTACTATTGGTAGTTTACTTTTTTAGTTTATTTTTGTGAGTTCACTTTTAGGAGTTTACAATTGTAGTTCACTGTTCGTGGTTCACTATTTGAGTTCAAATACTTTGGTTCACTATTTTAGACCTACTTCACATTACTAATTCACTTCAATCAAAAGTTCACTTTTAGTAATTTACTATTGTTCATTCACATTTGAGTTCATTTTTTTATGTCCGTTCATTATTTGTAGTTCATTATCGGTCTTTATACTTTTTCAAGGTAAATAAGAAACACATACAAAAACTGCAGACCAAAATAGATATGCAAGGTAAATTTATAATTAAACAAAACAAACAGTACAATATAAATAGAGAAATAATTTCTGTAATAACCGTCTAATGTCTCACTACTGTGTCATCACTAATTTTAGGGTGGTCCAGGTGCAAGTTTTGGACCACCATGTCATCAATTTCAATACAAATCATTGGTGGTTTTTTCCTACAAGTAGGGTCCATCTTAAAACACTAGATTTCTATTGGTTGTGGTACACCAAGTAGGATTTGCACCATGACCAAGCTAAAATTTGTGTTGTGCACAATACATAAAAAGACACTCTTAATCATCAAATTTAGACCCTTTAACATTTTCAGACAATCAAGAAGTGCAAGACATGGAGAGATTAGGCGAGATAATGAAGACTTGTTAAGTTTGTGCTACAACTTCGGTACAAAAGTCTTTGGTTCCAACATTAAAGTTGTTGCCGCGCCTAAGTCGAGCTCAAACAAAACTCCATGATACACCTGTATGAACTTCCTCCTTCACTTGTTGCCTCTATGACCAATTTCTTCCAAATAATCGCTTTCTTTGAATCCCTATTTTCCACCTTTTTCCATGACTTGTTCAATACATCTAATGATCTCATTTGTATGCATAAGGCCCTTCTCATCTACCTTTGTACAAGTACCTTCTCAAACATGTTGCACAAAATTTGCATTGGTTGTTTGGTCCAGAAACTGTGGTATTGCCACAACAGACACACCAAACCTGATAGTTGATTGAAGCTAAAATTCACCCTTCAAAAACAATTTATAAAGACTCGAAACCGTGGGCAAACTAACTCTCTAACCGGAAGTGTACCGGGTCGATTGCTAGAATAGCTACATGAGTACGAGGTCGAACCCAAGGGAAAAGTGTTTGTGAGTACCAAAGCGAACGTGTTACTTAGTCTAGGTGATCAATGTTTTTAAAGTGCTTGTTTACTTCAACGACACTAAAGTGATTTTTACTAACGAGTCTAAAGATAGTAGAGAAAGAAAGAAGATTAAACTACTAGGTTTTAAAAATAGATTAAGGGACATAGCCGAACCATGATCAAAATAGCTAGTTTCAACCCCAAGGATAGACAAAACCGGGAGTGGGTAATAAAAAAAATGAACTCTCGCATTCAATTTCATGGGTGCAAACTCCTAATCCTAGTGCTAAGGTCTGAACAACTCTCTCCTAACACCTTATGCCATGTTAACTACCCTTCCCTAAAGAAGATTCACTAACAAGACATGTTATGCACTAGAGCCGCTTAAACGTTAAAACGAGTAACCTCACTTTGGGCTCGGGCTTAACAACTAAGCCGAGTCTACGCCGTGATCTTAGAACCCCTTTTCCCACATCTCTCTATCTGAACAACTCTTTAGATTGATGTGTGTGATTTTGACCTAGGTGATCAATCTAGCCCAAATCTGTTATAACAAGTTCTAAGACATGAAACATGCAAGATACAACAATAAAAAGCACTACCCACTCCCAATTTCATCACCCAAAGGGTGATTTCACCAAATTTCACATGATTCGACTATGTAAAGGGATTAGCTACTCATTATACTAGTTAAAACATGGAAGAAACAGTAAATTAAAGACATAACAAGTGAAAGGAAGAAGAAATATACCATTAATTTGCAGAAATTCGAGTTTGAGATCCAAAGTACAAAATAGAAAATTAATTAAAAGATGGTCTCTTAGTGTTTGAAGTAGAAATCTGAGCTAAGAAATGGAAAGATTAAGCTAAGATAGTGTTGATTTAAGCTAAAAGAGTGTATTCTAAGCTATTACAAAATTCGAGCTAAGAAATGGGTAGGGTTTTTCTAAGAGAATGGTTCTCCACCAAGAAATAGTCTAAGGGGTATTTATAAAGGGGAAAATCTGCAAAAATCTGGCCTCAAACGCGCGTTTGAAAGGCTGAACCTGGCGTTTCACATCTTCAAACGCGTGTTTCGCATAGTTGAAACGCGCGTTTCGCATCATTTCTGGGTAGGTTCTTGGCTGATCTTCATCCGGAACGCGCGCTTGGAATGTTCAAACGCGTGTTTGAGGACTTGGAACGCGTTTAGGCGCTTTTGAAACACACGTTTAGAGAGGTTGAACTCGATCAAGATTGTAGCTCTTTGAAAGCGTTGCGTTTGGGGTTCAAACGCCGTTTGAACCTGTTGCCCCAAAACTTCAACTTTTCTTCCTTTTAATTTGATCTCTTCTCTTGCCTCGATCATGCTTTTCACCATAAATCATCACCTTCCGGTCATCGAGACACCAATACCCTTCAACATCATAAACAACCAAAACGCCCAAACAATTCCGGAGGGTAAAAGTGCTCGGGAATAGGGTTAATATCAACAAAAAGGGTAATAATCTATCAAAGTAACGGATTCATTCCCCGTGCCATAAGCTCACGATAACACCTAAAATGGTCTAAATCACCCAAAAATGTGTTGAAAGTGTGGTAAACGGGATAAACAATGCACCGGAGTCACGTAAAGTTGACTCCCATCAATAGTCTCCATTGTTGAGTTCCAACCACAATGTGTTACTTAAATATCCGATAGAAGGATGAGCTAGTACCTCCAACTAGGGGTACCATGACACTACTAAACCCTTATCAGTTGTCTCCTTGATGAACTCATTTGGAAGCGTGCTCTGTTTTGCTTGCTTGACTACCACAAGAAGCAATTGTTGATTCTCTTAAGGGCATTAGATACTTCCAATTTGAGCATAAAAGTGATTGAGTAGTGCTCTCTTAGCTTGAAGAACTTGGCAGTGAACTACTGCCTTTATAATTGTATTCTTCAATGTATCACCAACCATATTCACATAACCAGTCACATTTGAACCAATAATGCAAAGAAGATAACTTTTCTCAAACACAAAGATACTAAGTTTAGGCAAAGAGACTAAAAAAGTAAAGCGCCATACCTTTTATTAAACAGCAAATTGTGCACCAACAAATCTTTAACCAATTCAAACAAACAAGTGAATGTCTAGCTGCTACCAATCAAACCTTAATCTCAAGAAAATAAACAAACAAAGCTGGAAGAAACTCGGTCTATATCAAGGTTGCATATTTCAATGATTGATAAAGCATAAAATCAGTTTGTTTACTGATTATATTAAATAAAAAAGAACAAAAAGGGTTGATAGACAAACCTGGAACAGTAAATATTAAATAAAAACAATAACTTGCGTATCTGTAAACAAAACATCTCGATGGGGAATATTGCCGGATTTTGGGCTATAGGTGGCGTGGTTGGATAAAGAAGAGCTGGAGCCGATTGAGTGGGGCTGGCCTGGCGATGGGATCCTATGCGGCGAAAATGGGTGTACTGAGTTTCTAGGGTATGATACGGCGACGATGGACGGAAAAGAAAATGGGTGGGTAGAGCGGGTCTGGTTTACAGTGAGACGGTGGTTGGAGGAGAAGGAGGTTTGCCGGAGGTGGTGGTTGTGGGAGGGATGGGTGGAGGCTGGCTAGATGATTCAGAGGTGTTGGTAGGTTTAAAATTTGGATTTAATGAAATTCACATTGGACAGGAAGAAAGGGTATAAAGGGTAATTTAGGTATAAATTTAAGTTGGCCTTAATGACTTATCAATGTTAAGTTGAGCTCCTAACTTAATCAAATTATGTAAATGTTCTTATTGACAATTAAATATTTAATTTATGGCACATATTATATTAAGGAAAATCTTTAAAAATATTAAGGTAGGTACTTAATGAGATAATCAATCAATTGTCTAATTGATTTATTAAATCATTATACTATTGTGAAATAGTTTCTTTCTCTCCATTCCACTCAGTCTAATGGGGCGCACTCTCCTTCTCGATTTAAAAGGAGTTGTGCCAACTTTTTGTATCATAATATTCTTGCAATATTTTAGTGAAAGAAAGAGAGGTTCTTGAGAGGGAGTTTTTATGGGAAGAAGAAAAGGAGACCTAGCAGTCGATTTTTTCAGTAGCAGTCCTTCGAGGATTCCGGCGATTGTTTGTGTGGATTACCGCTTGAGGCCGGACACTTGGACGGCTCGATGCTTGGACCATCAACCGTAGACAAAGCGACGATCTATTTTAGAGAATCCCATGTATTCTTTTAGTCTACTTTTTTTTCTTTCTGTTTGTTGCTTAAACAAAGTGGATCTTGGTAAAAAGGAAATTAAATTTTAAATTCGACGATGCTCCAACAGAGATTTCCTAATGACCTCATGGGTCCGTAGAGCTCGCCCCGCCTCAATTCTATCTTGGGATGATTTAGTGAATAAGTTCACAGCGGAATTCAAATCAGTCGGCAGACCCAAAAAGATACACATTGACCTTCACGAGGTAAGACAGGTGAGAACAAGTCAACCCGCAGCCTATTATGAGGATTCTATAAGGAGTATGAGTCGACAAGAGGTCTTACGGGCAACGTGCTCATGACTAGCTTTGAGACGGGGCTAAGTCCGGCTACTTAAAATCTTATTTCGCGCCTTAATCCGCCGGCTAATCTTTGAAATGTTGAGTTTGACAATGAAGTCGCGACGGCGGGAGTGAGGATCGCCATCATCCTACAGGGCAAACAATGGGCCGAGCGCATCTGCCAGGGATATCCGGGCAGGAACAAAGATCGGGACATTAAAAGGCCGAGAAGTTTAAAGAGGGAACTAGTCTCCTCTTAGAGTTTCGTATACCCAGATGATGAATGAGGTAAGATATGAGTTTGCTCGATCCTTACCCAATGGAGCCGGACAAGTCGCGTGATCAGACAAGTATTGTGCTTTTCATGAGGACAAGTGGTCACACCACCGAGGAATTCATACAACTGAAAAAGAAATTAAGAAGTTGTTGACACGCTGGCCGACATGATCGCTACAAAAGAGATGGTGGGGCGCGAATCGGAATGATCGCCATGCCCGCCAATATGACCGGGAGATCCAGATAATCATAGAGGTCCTCCCAAATAAAATCATATCAAACATCGGATCGGCTTCACCAACAAGCATGTCGAGAATCAAGTTGTCGCGTATGGAACGAGCGACACCGGCCTTCACACCTTAGCTTAATCGGTGACCGCAACTAATGTAGAGGATTCGTGTTCTAAGAACCTCGGTGGTCATCAACAAAGCGTTACATTAAAGCAGAGTTATGATCGACACCGGAGCTTGCCGGGATATTCAGACTACAAATCGCTTCAAAGAACATTATCTTTAGAGGAGAATATACGATCAAACATTATGAAATTAGAGATTGAGTACATAGTACATAGCCGTGCAACACAAAGGCAGAGGAATTTTTTTGATCCAGGAAATGACGTTTCAAAGAACAAGAAAAGATTAATTAAAGGGAGATGTTTTTGTTCCCTAGAAGACGGGGATGTTAAAACCGAGAGAAATTAAAGGGAGTGATGAAGGTGTTTCGGTTAAGAATTACTCATAGTAAAATGGTTTGAATAAAACGGTTCGGATATTTCGGATAACGGTTCGGATATTTATTCGGTTCGGTTTTGGATAATTTACAGCATTAACCGCCACCGAACCGAAATTTTTGGTTTTTATATGTTGTGAATCAAATCGAATCGCAAGGAGTAATTAATCGAACGGACCGAACCAATTGCTTCAATTCGGTTCGGTTTTCGGATTATCCGTATCCGTGTACACCCATATCTACTATCAAGCATAATATCCGGCACCGATAAGCAAAGACAAGGAAGCAATCTGGGTAAAAGGGCTAGTCAAAGATCCGAGTCCGCATCAAGATCAAGCTAGGGTGTATTGTGACAGTCTCAGGGGAATATGTTTTTCTAAGGATCAGGTTCATCATGAAAGAACCAAGCACATTGAAGTTAGGTACCATTTTTTAAGGAATGAGAAGTGTATCAACGTGGAGAAGATCAACACCGATGTTAATCCCGCTGGTATGTTTACTAAACAAGTTCCAAGAGGCCGCATATCTACTTTCAGTTTCTTTTATTTTTTTTAGTGGGTCTACTTTCAGTTTCTATTCTCTGCAAATATTTTTTGTGATTATTCTTTTGAACGGCATTGGTCGGGATTTTTATTCGTTTAAAAGCATCAAAGTGACAGATATCAAATTGTCTTATGCATAGACTGTGTAGTCTGTTAATGTTGGTAGTTTCTTAAGGATATGATTGCTTGGTCTCTCAATTTATCATCCTTTTGAAAGAGAAAATGCATACAAAAAAGAGCATGAAACAGTTTAAGTAATTGATTTTAAGTGACCGTCCGGTTAGCTGGATTTTGTCTTATGCATTGACAAATATAATGCTTGAAAATAGATAAGTAAGAAATACGAGAAATTTCACCAGCCTCCTTAGCTCTTTCTGTTTCTACATTTGCCGCTTGCAAAATACACAATGTCAACGCTACAAGCACATTCGAAGATTCTTGGGATAAGGTAATTAAGCCACAATATCCCTTTCCCATTTTTACTCTTTGGAATTATAGAATAAGTTGGTCGGAAAAAGTATTCGTTTTGAAAGAGAATAAACATGCAAAAAAAGAGCATGAAACAGTAATTGATTTTAATTGACCGTCCGGAATCAAATTATTGCTCGACAGTTGTTAGGTGGATTTTGTCTTATGCATTGACATTATTGTTTGTGCAGGTTGGAGGTTTGTAAGGATTGCTTGGTCTCTGATAAGGATAGGATGGAGTGAGTTTGAAGGTGGAATTTGGATTGATAGACTAAGGGGAAATTTGTTTGTTATAAATCAAACTTCAAATCTAAAAGTTTCAAAATCCAAATCTAAAATCTGAATATAATAAATATCTGGAAAAAAGAAATTTTAATTTTAAAACTGAAACTGTTTGATAACATCATCCATCTGAATTGTGATTTTTTTTTCTTCTGAATTTGTATTTTTTGCACTAATGGCTTCTCATATATTGAATTTTTGTTTTGAAGAACATATATTGAAAAATTAATACAATACATATGAATCATGCGCGCACACACATACACACACACACACACACACACATATATATATATATATATTTGAACAGCAATTGATATTATTATTAAGGGGTCTAGCAAGACACTAGAAGTCCAAAATTGCCCAATTACAAACGTTCACTTGATCTTAAGAAACAAGCCGACCAAGCCAGAACCGAAGTGAAACAAAATGAAAAAAATAATGCGAATCAGCTACACAAGGACTAAACTAAGCTAAAAGAGAGCGGACTAGTCTTCCAAGTTGTCCAATCGATACTAATATTACTTTTTCTAACGGTGATCCAAACGAAGCTTCTACTTTGAATTTCCCCAAACAACATGTCCTCATTAAGATCTTTTGAGTTAAACACAATTTGATTCCTAACCATCCAGATACACCAAATAGCAACTTTTAATAAAAGATCCCATACTTTGACTTTCTCGCATTGTCTCACAGCGAAAAGGAGATGATTGCATGAATGAATCCTAATCCATAAGTAACGCTCGTGGAATAGAGAACCAATCAACAATCTTACACCAAGTAGAAGAAGCAAAAAAGGCGTTGAAATAGTAGATGCGAGATGTCCTCATTCACCACCTTGCAAATGGGGCAAACCAAGCTATCAATAGAATACCTCTTTTCGCGATATCGGTCCGAGTGGGGATACGGTTGTGAGCAACCTTCCAATTAAAGATGTTGACCTTCGACGGGATAGCAAAGCATTCCACCTCCATATATGGGAAGGTAGCCGACTTGAGCTCCAGGTAGAAGTAGTGCCAAGAAGTGTTTTTAAGCCGAGCCACTAAAAGATACCATTAGAACAAAGTTTTCAAAATGGGGTATCCGAATTACTGCAGATGGGAGAGATATTTGAGAGCAAAGCAATAAGCTTCTCCACCTCCATTCCCAAGACCACCCCCTATCCACAAATCTCCCTCTATCACTCACCAAACACTCATCAAATTCCTCTAGGCGAAAGAGTTTAGGAAAACGCACATCAAGAGAGCTCTCTCCAATCCAAGAATCCTTCCAAAACCTTACTCTATTTCCCGAGCCCAACTTCCAACCAAGGGAGGATAGAAGCTTCACCCCTCTTTTTTCAATTCTACACCCATTTTTTACTATTCCACTCCACACCTTACCTAACCCACTCCTACTATGTATGTGTGTATGCATATGCATGTATGTATGTGTGTGTGTGTGTATATATATATATATATATATATATATATATAGGATTATTGTCATATTATTTTAATATTTAATATTTCATAACCATGAAAATGTAAGATATAAACAATATATCCATGACTTCTCAAAATATGCTTCATCAATAAATGTTAAAGTGAAGAGAAAAAGAAAAGAAAAATTTGAAGACTCGTAAGTAGTGTAGATAATGGTTAAAGAAAGGAGAGAACGTGGTGCAGCAGGAGTTATTCAATGATAAGTGGTTCATAGACCACTGAAAATTTTACATGATTTTAGCTTATTTTTAACAAACAATTGATATGAAAAACATTAACAAACACACTTAATGTAACTACCACTTAATATTTCAGAATAAGTGCATAATTGTGTAAACAAACACCCCCTAAGTCTCTTGATCGGCCTTTTCAGTCTATTTGCAAGCATTAATATAATTTTAATCCATGCGGCACCAGCTTGTTCAAGGACAAGTTAAGCACACTTTAATTGTCATAGGTTTTTAGAGGACAGGGTTACGCTCCGTCTACATCTTTGGTATAAGGGGAGGGTCAGGATACGGTTTGTACGAACCTTCTTTTTTTTCTTCTTAATAAAAAAAGGGTTTCATTATATATAAAAAAATTAATAAAAGCAAACTTTAATTGAATCTTAATCAAACATTCACCTTATAATATGTTTCCGTCGTTAGTAAAAACAGCTTTCTTGTTTTTGTTTATTTGACATTTTCTGGATGCCGAATAAAAATGCCAATCAATACAGACTATAAAGCATCAGGTAAAGATGTGTCTAACAAAGTATAAGAAAAAGTATTTTCAATTGAATCGATTCATAACGCTCAGAAGATGGCAGCAAGCAAAGTTTTCGTTGTGGCTGTAGCAATAATGTTGTTGGGATTTTATTTAGCGGCAAAGGCAGAAACCGGAACGGTGGGTGATGAATCTGGTAATGACCGTATTTGCATCACAATGACTCTTCTAGTATACCACACTACGTATGCATCACATCAGAATCGACTTTGTGGATCCCAAAAACCGACTTCCCACAGAGTCGATTTTGAATCACCTTGAGAAAATCGGGTTTTTCACTCCAATCCGACTTTAAAAAAAAATAGATTTTTTTTTTGAGGAAATTTTAAAATATATATCTTTGGATAAAAATAGTTTGTTTTATGTACCCTTATTTTTAATTCTTACAAGAATAACCCTATCAAAATACTCGATAGGACGGCAATTTGGCATTCGGTGACGGGATATATTGTCGTGAGGCGGGTTATGTTTCATTGAGGTCGGATTAAAATAACACGTCCCACCAAATTTTATCACTCGGACGGGCTAAAAATTTGTTTTTTTTTTTTTTGCTGCATCTTCTTGATTCCCTTCATGTCAATTTACATATTAATCCCTCCGTACTTGTCTCCTTCATCAACAAAGTATCCGTTTACAGCATTTCCCCCAATCCAATGTCAATTTATTTCCCCCAAACCATTAGTTCGAAATATTGCGGAAAGAAGATTCAGCTGGTGGAGGGATTATGTCGTTAATTTACATATAAGGGGAAGAAGTGGGAGGGAGGATGAAGGAGTAATTTGTCTATAATTTTCTGCCATTAAAATCCCAGGTCGAAACCGTTTTTTGAGACCTGACGTTCAATGTCGTGATATTTAGTGTGTTTTGTTATATACATAAAAAAAAAACGACAGCCGTAATATTTAGTCCGAATGTGTGAAAATTGCTCAAGACGTGTTATCAAGAAGATGCAGCTCCCTTGCCACCATTGCTGCCGGGTCGAAGCTTTTTGACCAAATAATTTCTTCCGTGAAGAAAGCGATGTTTTTTAATTGTAAAAAAAAAAAAAACAAAACAAAACAATTTCAGGACGGGTTTTTAAGACGCGAAAGTGAAAATTTTAATGGCGAGGGCGTGTTATTTTTGTCAGACTTCAATGAAAAATAACCCGTCCGCATGATATTATATCACGCGTCCCGAACGCCAAATCGCTCGTCCCATCGAGGATATCTTGTAAGACTTAAAAATAATGGTATATAAAAAAAACTATTTTTACCCAAAGGTATATATTTTCAATTCCCCCCTTTTTTTTTCATTCTCTAGGATCCCAATACGAAGGTGATGGGGTCACCGAATATTCATTTTTTATTTATTTTATTTTGAAATATGGATCAGTTTTGTGTGTAAATGTTGCGTAAATCCAGCAGACCATTAAAGAAACATAACTGAATTAAATTGTGCTGCCAGAAATTATTAAGTAACAATTGATTTACAGGTGAAACGAAAGAAATGAAAAGTCTGCTGTCTCTGAGACTGAGTACTCTGCTGCCACAAATTACATCTAAGAAACTGTTTCAAAATGGTTGCGATGGAAACCCTTGCGATCCTATTATCCGGAGCTGTTATTACCTCCTAAATGGTTGTACATGCAATCTAGATACAAATGAGTGCTTCAAGGAGGCGGTGCCGCCGCCTGCTGAATACGATGACACGTTTGATGATCATGAAGATCCAGATATCGTCGACGACCAACATGAGGAGACTGATCAAGAACTCGACGACCAAGCTGAGGAGATTGAACAAGAATTCGACGGCCAAGAGGAGACTAATTCGACACCCCTGCCGCCATGGATGACGGTTTGTAGTGAAAATGAATGCCATTATGATGTACCTGGAATCGGCAGTTGTTTATACACTAGAGATTGGAATCTTTTTTGTAGGTGTAATCCCCGTAACGGTAAATGCGGCAGGGCTGCATTTAGGAAACCAAAGCTGTAAACAATTGATACACATAATGTACACAACTCTAAGATCATATCTTCACGACATGTATTTGTCCACCTGGCCCCTATACCGTTTAGTTGGTATCACCCTCTAATACCTATTATATAATAAACTATGATGGATGAATATATATGTGTATCTTTATCAAATATATGTATGTGTTTTTCACTAATTAAACTGTTGTAAGACAATTCTACTTTCTTTAAGTTATGTCATTGATTACAAGTCTCTTTGTCTTAAAGGTGTGATTGATATCCTTTTACATGAATGATTGATGAATAATTATTTTTTTTGTTAACAGCAAGTTAAGAAAATTTATTGCTCAAAGTAGCAAGATGCTACAGGGCAAAGTACACAACATAACAATTTCTTAGTAAGAAACAATGTATATCGAAGGCCTGCTATCCGATGCATGAAAATTGACATCTACCATATACCAGACAATTACACTCCATATGAATTAACCTTGTAGCGGATTATTCATCCATTTGCTCCAATTGGCTTAAAATTTTCTTCTCCGTCTCGTCACCCATTCAAAGCTTTTAATTTGTATCTCATCAAACACTTCCTTAACTATGCATGATTTCGAATTGAAGACGACATCATTCCGTTTTATCCAAATGATCCATAGAGCAGTTTTAGACAAAGCATCCCGCAGCCGATTTTTCTTCCTAAGCATAGAAACTTTGCGATGCAAGTTGAAAATTCCATCCAAATTATTAGGCATCGGTTCTGTGATTCCACACAATTGAAGAAGTAGTCTCCAAACAACCTTTGCAAATGGGCACAACAAAAATAGATGAAGTTCATTCTCCGCAAAAGCTTTACACACCAGGCACCGCGTGTCATTTATGTCGACTCCACGCTTGGAAATATTCTCACGCGTTGGAAATCTCTTCTGAATAGTTCTGCACCTAAAAATATTGATCTTTGATGGTATAGAGTGGTTCCATACCTAAAAATATCTTCCCTCTTCAAAATAAGTTGTTTCAATGCACTCACCAAAAATCTTCCCTTGTTGTTATGTATCCACCAAGGAGCATCACTTGTAACATTACAAATAGAGCAACCAAATATCGTCAAACTCTCCAATCTCTCTCCCTCTTAGACTCCTCCATCTCTCCTTTATCACGCAATTTGTCACCGGCAAGAGAAAAAAGCCACAAATTACACGTCTCCACAAACTATTACATTCAACCATGCACCTCCACCACCACTTTCCCAGCAATGGTTCATTTTGTACCTTTAGCCCCTCGATGTACTGGTCAAGTAATAAAATACTCGATACCTAACTAACACACTAGCAGAGAGAACTAGGTTCAATCGTAGTATAGCTAGATAAGTCGAGAGTCGATCCCACAGAGACTCGACACAAACAAAACACAACTTTATTCTACTAGAACTAAATTGAAAAGGCGGTCTACGACCAACTAAGCGTAGTAAATAAGATAGTGACAACCACAAGACCTGAGAATATCACAAAGACAACTAAAAACTACTAAAACAAGGACAATATTGTTGATATTATCTAAACAAAGAATATTAAGAATATTGATTACGCTAGTAGCTAATGACTCCCCCATGTGAACTAGATTGACAACGAGACAAAACAAACGTTAAAGATTAATTATTATGACTACGGGAGTCATCCCCTAAGGTAGATTTAGCTCCGATTAGGCCATCTAAATCATTGTGCCTCCATTACGTGACTTCGCCTTTTAATGCCTCCATCTCATATAACTTCTGACACAATTACGAAACTAGGGATGCCGGTATAAACCGTAACCTCATCTAAGCAACATTCCTAGGGTAGGCGTGCTTCTTAGATGCCGATTCAATCTAGATCCTAAGTAACAATCACTTTTTAGGTTTCTTGTTAAATTATGATGACAAATAATTAAGTTGATCAGGTTTAATTACTTGTTTTAATTCCAAATCAGAGAATCTGACGTAGTCGAAGCCGGTCAATTCTGCCCTAAACTTCACCACCCTCGGACGACCGAATGACATGTCTCGGTTGACCGAGTGACATGTCTCGGCTGACCGGGAAAGGATCTGCGTCGGTACAAATTATGATTACTTCTTAACGTTTCTAACCTACACACATGGGTTCGTAATTAGTCTACATCGCGGAATCAATACAAGAAAACTACTCCATAATAAAATAAATCAGACCTACGAATAAAGATTGCATAATTGAAAAGTCATACCTCGAAGACGAGAATGACTCCCACTCTTTAACGCGCCCCTAACCGGAGAATCCGGACGACTCCACAATGAACGAACATAAAAAAACTAAAACTTAATAAACTCAAGGTATTGTATATATTGTATCTTATGGGTTGGTGGTGGTTGTGGTCTCAATTTCATAGCTGCTGCTTATATAGAGGCTATAGCCGACCTAGGAAGGATCTAGAAGATATACACGCGTTTTCTTACGGATGAGCTTCGGGTGACCAAATATCAACCCTCGGTCGATCGAATGAAGTGGCTCGGTCGACCGAGCCTCTTTTTGCACATGTTAAATGCGTTTTCGTCTAACTTGCTCCCACACGCATTCTTCCGTCGATCCGATTTCTAACTTATCCCTTGATTAATGCTCCGATTTTCTTCCTTATTATCTTGAGATTCACCGATTGAATGACATTTATCCTCCCGATTTATCATGATCTACAAAATCAGCATTTATCGCACAATAAATTGGTCTTTAATAATAAAAACAGCTAAATACCAAAAAATCATATTAATAATCACTTAACATTAAATAATAAATATAAACAAGTGATTTAATATGAAATATATATAATTAACTCTGATTTAAGGTTAGAATTGATGACATAAATAGGTATATTTTAACCGTAATCAAAATGCCCCACACTTAAACTTTGCTTCATCCCGAACAAAGCATCAATAAGTCATTCCCCAAGACAACATTTTCCTTGGTCAACTCATACTTACACAAGAAACTCGAGTCAACTCATACCAGTCATGCTCATAAGATAAGCATTATTCACTACTCGCTATGAATCGAAGTGATGGTGTGCATGTGCATTGGTTTTATATAAATGTAGCAAGATTAGAGTTTATGCAAACTTCATATCAAAATTCACCAACATCAGCATTCATACTTCTTTTGCCTCGCAATGGTTAAAGCACTAGAACAATAAGCAAGAGCGTATCTATAGGGATTTTGGACTTGGAGACCGAGTACTACTCAAAGCCTCTAAAAACTTGAACCTTTTCAATTCTTCATATTTTTCAAATACTACCAATCTCAAGGAAGAAAATTTTTTTTTTTTTTTTACGAGTATCCCCCCTATCTTAGATCATGCATAGTATCGAATATTACCACAAGCGCGGGGCTACTTTGGTAATGTTACTACAAGCCCAGTGTTTTAACACATTGTCAAAACACAGGTACGTCTCAAGCTTATTACTCCGCTTTGATGGCTAGAAGATCAGAATACATCAGTCGATAAATAACGACACTAGGTAAGCATAACCAATCATCTATGCAATGTACACATACCTCTTTCAATTATTATAATTCATGCGGTACTAAGCGATTCACATGTTGAGTAGTTGAACAATACCTAACTACTTGCAATTGTTGGCATGAATATCCTTAAGTTTACTAACAATTTATCGCAAAAGTATAATATGACCACGTACTCACGCAACTTGGTTCCTTTCCTATCAATTCTAAGTATAAGAACTTCACAAGTTTAAGGGTACGAGTTAAACAACTTGGCATTTATCCATGAAAATTTTAAATTTGGCTCAATATTGCCTCAATATTCCGTTCCTCTTTACTTTTTCAACATATAGCTAAGTCCCTTGCCCCCACTTAAACATGGCATCGCCCTCAATGACAAAAATAAATGAGATTTTAAGAAGAAAGACTTAGCTCTGGAAACGGCTCCCAAGTAAAGGAACAATATCGAGTAAACATCAAGACGCGTGGTGGAGAGACAGACACATCTCGTATAAGCAAACAAGCTCCACGAAATCGTCAAATACCATGTCTATGGAAGTTATAAAATAATGTGTCAGTAATTAGATATAAATATCTAAAAACAGTTTAAGCCACTGTACTTTATACTGTCATGGACAATACCAAAAGAGATTTAAACCTAACTAAAAACTCACATGACGGCTATCAAGGAAAAAACCTCGTTTATTCCGAACTTAGACTCGGAACATGGCGAGATGAAAAAAACCGTGATAGGCGCATGCTACTTTATTATTAAAAAACGAAAAAGATAGTTATAAGGAAATAGTTCTAAATTTATAGTCGCTAGCTCGACTCAGTTCAAGATGGTTTATTCATAGATAGGGTCTTCGAGGTACAAAACCTCCTCTCAAAGACCAAAGCGGAAGCCCTTGATAATGCTTCACACGATGTCCATTGACCACAAACTGGACTCGTCTTTGAAATTGAATAGCTCCACCACTCAGGAAGGAAAGACTTGTTGTACTCGAAATGGGCCATACCATCTTGATTTTAACTTGCCTGGAAGAGTCTTAAGCGCGAGTTGTACAAGAGAACCAGATCACCCTTTTGAAAGGTCCTCTCCAGAATCTTTTTGTCATGGAACTTCTTCGTGCGCTCCTTGAAAATCTTGGCATTCTCGTATGCCTCTAAACGAAACTCCTCCAGGCGAGTTAATTCTAACATCCTCTTCTCACCGGCCAACGTCTCATCAAAATTTAGCATCCTTGTTGCCCACATGGCCCGGTGCTCAAGTTCCACAGGAAGATGACATGCCTTTCCAAAAGCAATCCTATACGGGGACATTCCAATCAAGGTTTTATATGCAGTCCTATAAGCCCATAAAGCGTCGTCTAAACGTAACGACCAATCTTTCCTAGTCGTATTGACAGTTTTCTCTAGGATACGCTTTATCTCTCGATTGGTGACTTCTACTTGCCCACTAGTCTGGGGGTGATATGCGGTTGCTAGCTTATGTCGAACCCCATACTTAATCATCAGCCTTTCAAAAGGTTTATTGCAAAAATGACTACCATTGTCGCTTAGAATCGCCCTAGGCGTCCCAAACCTTGTAAAAATATTCTTTTTCAAGAATCTAACTACAACCTTAGCATCGTTTGTAGGGGAAGCAATGGCCTCAACCCATTTGGATACATAATCAACAGCAACTAAGATGTATCGGTTAGATAATGATGAAGTGAAGGGTCCAACGAAATCTATTCCCCAAACGTCAAAGAGTTCTACTTCTAAGATGCTCTTAAGTGGCATCTCATTCCTCCGTGAAATATTTCCTGTCATTTGACAAGCATGACATGCTCGTGCATATTGGTGTGCATCCTTAAACAATGTCGGCCAATAAAAACCGCATTGGAGGACCTTGGCCGCAGTTTTTTCTCCCCCGTAGTGCCCTCCAACTTCATAAGAATGACAATGCTTCAGGATATCATTATACTCTTCCTCGGGCACACACCTTCGAAAAGCATTATCAGATCCTAGCTTAAACAGATAAGGCTCATCCCAATAATAGTGTCTAAGATCTTTAAAGAATTTTTTCCTTTCTTGGACAGTGAGATTTGGTGATAGGTACTTTGCGGATAGATAATTAACAAACAAACTAAACCATGGTTGTTTCTTCTCCTTCACAACCTCTATTCGCGAAGAAACCGCAACATAATCATCATGTCCCCTGATGGTGGTGATGGAGAAAAGTTGTTCATCAAGAAAAGATTCTCCTATCTCAGGTAATTCCTCACCATCCTCTAATTGTAAGCGCGACAGATGATCGGCCACCACATTCTCACATCCTTTCTTATCTCGGATTTCTACGTCAAATTCTTGCAGCAGTAGAATCCATCTCAACAATCTAGGCTTTGAATCTTGCTTTGCTAGGAGATACTTAAGAGCCGCATGGTCAGTCCACACAGTGACTTTAGATCCCACTAAGTAAGATCTAAACTTTTCAAAAGCAAAGATAACGGCCAAAAGCTCCTTCTCCGTTGTGGCGTAATTTCTTTGGGTAGCATTCAAAGTCCGGCTTGCATAATAAATAGGCCTAAAGATCTTATCTTTTCTTTGACCCAAAGCAGCGCCAACAGCAGTATCACTTGCATCACACATCAGTTCAAACGGAAGATCCCAATCCGGTGCGACCAGAACGGGTGCAATAATCAACCTACTTTTTATTTCGTTGAAAGCTTTTATGCACTCATTAGAAAACACAAATGGAACATCCTTGGCCAATAATTCGGTAAGAGGTCTAGAGATTAGGGAAAATTCCTTAATAAACCTACGATAAAATCCGGCGTGGCCTAAAAAACCTCGCAAAGTTTTAAGATTGGTAGGTGGAGGTAATTTCTCGATCACCTCAACTTTGGCTCTATCCACCTCTATTCCGCTCTTTGATATGCGGTGGCCTAGTACTATACCTTCCGTAACCATCAAATGACACTTCTCCCAGTTAAGCACAAGATTCGTCTACTCACATCTCTTCGACACTCGTGCTAGATGTGTGAGACATGAATCGAAATCGTCTCCAAATACGGAGAAATCATCCATAAAGATTTCCAAGAAATCTTCCACCATATCCGCAAATAATGACATCATACATCGTTGAAATGTCGCGGGAGCGTTACACAATCCAAATGGCATTCGATTATACGCAAATGTCCCATATGGGCATGTAAATGTTGTTTTCTCACGATCTTCGGGCGAGATGTGGATTTGATAGTATCCCGAATACCCGTCAAGAAAACAATAGAAAGCATGCCCGTTCAGTCTCTCGAGCATTTGATCGATGAAGGGAAGAGGAAAGTGGTCCTTACGAGTCGCATCATTTAGTTTCCTAAAGTCTATGCATACTCGATGACCGGTGATTAGCCTCATAGGAATTAACTCATTCAACTCATTGGCTTGCACCGTCAATCCTCCCTTCTTGGGAACTATGTGGATAGGGCTTACCCATTCGCTATCAGCAATTGGAAATATAATTCCCATTTCTAGCATTTATAACCTCATCCCTAACCACGTCCTTTAGTTGTGGGGTTAGACGCCTCTGAGGTTGTGCAACCACTTTCTTTTCAGGGTCCACGGAGATTTTGTGCATACATACGCTAGGACTAATGCCCTTAACGTCAGCAATGGTCCATCCAAATGCTCTGCGGTACTCTCTTAAAACTCTCATTAGTTTCTCCTCTTGTAAATCCGTCAAGGAAGAAGATATAATTAGTGGCAAAGTCTCATCTTGAAGAAATACATACTTCAAATTTGCAGGAAGAGGTTTTAAAGTCAAATTAGTGGGAGGTTCTTCCAAAGAGGTCTTCAACTTTTGACCAGTGAGTTTAAGTTCGAAGTACTTATGCCACATTGGTCTATGATTGAATCTTTCAATCTCCGTAGCACTTACTTCCTCTACAGGCCTAGGGGTTCCTCTACTACATCCTGGCCATATCATCTTCTCCTCCTCGCTACTCACGTACTTGACAGCATCCAAGAAATCCTTGATACTTTCATGTTGTTGAAATTCTTGAACGATCTTGTCAATGGAATCCAACATGAAACATGCATCCTCTCCATCATCAGGTTGCTTCATAGTGTCGAAGACATTGAATGCCACTCTCTCTTCGTTCACTCTTAATACTAACTCGCCTTTGTAAACATCAATTAGCGTTCTACTAGTGGCCATGAAAGGTCTCCTAATATCAAGGGTACTTCAGTAGTTAGCTTCCATATCTAATACCACAAAGTCGATGGGAATACAAACTTTTCAACTCTTACTAGCACATCCTCAACCACTCCACAAGGTTCTTTGTGAGCGGTTAGCTAATTGCAGTGTGATTGAGGTCTTCTTAAGATCTTTCATGCCTAGTTTCCGAAAAATAGATAGTGGCATCAGATTCACGCTTGCTCCTAGATCACACAAAGCTTTGTTTAGACATACGTTACCTATGGTGCAGGGAATGAGAAAGCTTCCCGGATCTTTGCATTTTGGGGGTAACTTATGTTGAAGAATGGCTGAGCACTCCTCATTAAGGCATATGGTCTCTAAATCTATAAGTTTCCTTTCAGTTGAGACGGCGTCTTTTAAAAACTTAGTGTACTCAGGCATTTCAGCTAGTGCTTCAACTAGGGGTATATTGATTTGTAACTTACTGAATATATCCACGAACTTCTTATACCTCTTATTATCAAACATAGGCTTCGGCTTTGGTGGAGGATAAGGTAGAGTTGAAGGATCGACATCAGTGAAAATTGGATACTTGTTATTGTAAATTTCAACTCTAGGGCCAGCAGGTTCTTTATAAGTTCTTTGCTCAGGCAAAGTCTCGGAAGTATTAGTCTCATTGCTTGGCTCACCATCCTTATTCTTTGTGACTTTCTCTTTCTCTTGTAGTTACTTCTTTTCCACTTCTTGTCATGATCGCATTCAAATCCTTAGGGTTCTTCTCAGTGTTGCTTGGCAACCCTCCAGGAGGTCTAGTTGAGACTTGCTCAGCTAGTTGTCCTATTTGGTGAGTGAGATTTTGGACTAGAGCTTCTTGGTTGGTAACCTTAGCATCGGTCTTCTGACAATATTGGCTAAAGTTAGTGGCTAAATCAGCCATAGATTTTGAAAGTTGTCCCATATTGTCAGTAACGACATTACTCAGTTTTTCTATTGCAGCTTCCCAACCAAAAGTTTTAGTTTGCTAGGGTATATAAGTAGTAGGCGGTTTAGGCCCTTCTCCTGCATTGGGGTCACAATATCGGAATCCAGGATGGTTATGGTTAGGCTTATATCCTCCCCATTGATTTCCTTGCTTCCCAATATAATTGGCTTCTTCAGTACCAGCATTCTCACCTTGAGGAATTACTTCGATTCCAGTCCCTTTCTCTACTCGTGCCATCCTCTCTTGCATTCCGTCTACCTTATTGTTGATAACAGATAATTGTTCTAAGATTTTGGTAGATGCACTATCCTCAAATATGTCGTGGCCATCTTTCTGATAGCTATGTCATTGCCTCCCCATTGACTATTCATCGCTATTTGTTCCATCTTTCCTTGTGCCTCCTCAAGAGATAAAAGAACAAACGCTCCATTGCTGGAGGCGTCTACTCTAATTTTCTCAGTCTCTCTCAACCCATGGTAAAAAGTTTGCATTAGAAGCCACAGAGAGATATCGTGATGAGGACACTTTCTCATGGCCTCCTTAAAACGTTCCCAAGCTTGATCAAAACTTTCCCGGGGTTGTTGCTTAAATCCTAAGATGTCTTGGCGTAACTTAAAAGTTTTTCCTAAAGGGAAGTATTTATTCATGAATTTCTGTAACAATTGTTCCCACGTAGTGATAGATCCAGCCTCTAAAGAGAGAAGCCATTGCTTAGCTTTATCTTTCAAAGTGAAAGGGAAAAGCTTAAGATGAATGTTACCCTCCGGGATTAATTCTGGTTTCACAGTGCTAACGATTTCCAAGAAATTTGTCACATGAACACCAGGATCCTCGTTTTGGACTCCATGAAAAGTGGAATAGTTGGTCACCATTTGAATTACATTAGGCCTAAGGTGATAGACTTCTGCAGCATTTTGCGGTGCTACGATAGCGGGAATGAATTGCTCAATAGTGGGCGTTGCATAACTTTGCAAAGTGCGCCTCGCAGCTTGGTTTCCATTATTCGCATTAAGATTGTTCGCATTATTAACATTATTGGAATTATTAATAACTTCAGGATTAAGTACCTGGTTCCGATTGACCGGAATTCTTTCCATTTCTGTTTCAGATTCAGAATGCTTAGAATGATCGGTTGTATGTCCTTCTTCTGATTCGTGCTCGCTTTCCTTTAGATTTGGATCCTCTTTTCCTTGCTTAGCCAGTTCTCTAGCTAACTTTCTATTTCGCCTCGCAAATTTCTCTATTTCAGGATTATATGGCTCAAGCGGTTCCTTCATTTCCGAGTAGCGTACTATAAAATAACAAAAAACAATAAAACAATAAAAATTTAAAGGCTAGGCCTTTAACTAGACTAAATAATAAAAACGAAACTAAAAGCAGGACTGAAACAAGTTTGAGAAAAAAAACGTAAATAAAGCGAAGCGAGAATCTTTGTAAAACTAATACGAGCGAAGTAAAGGAAAAAATAAATTCTCGGTCGACCGAGAACTGTGGTTCGGTTGACCGAACTCTTTTTTTTATTTTTTTTTATTTTTATAACGACACTATTTAATATACAGACTCTTATTCACAGAATGTCCACGAATTCAGTTCTAACAAAATAAGCTATATTTTAATTAAATGACTCGAGTCCCCGGCAACGGCGCCAAAAACTTGATGTACAGGTCAAGTAATAAAATACTCGACACCTAACTAACACACTAGCAAGAGAACTAGGTTCAATCGTAGTATAGCTAGATAGAGTCGAGGTCGATCCCATAGAGACTCGGCACAAACAAAACACAACTTTATTCTACTAGAACTAAATTGAAAGGGCGGTCTACGACCAACTAAACGTAGTAAATAAGATAGTGACAACCACAAGACACAGAATATCACAAAGACAACTAAAAACTACTAAAACAAGGACAATATTGTTGATATTATCTAAACAAAGAATATTAAGAATATTGATTACGCTAGTAGCTAATGACTCCCCCATGTGAACTAGATTGACAATGAGACAAAACAAACATTAAAGATTAATTATTATGACTACGGGAGTCATCCCCTAAGGTAGATTTAGCTTCGATTAGGCCATCTAAATCATTGTGCCTCCATTACGTGACTTCACCTTTTAATGCCTCCATCTCATATAACTTCTGACACAATTACGAAACTAGGGATGCCAGTATAAACCGTAACCTCATCTAAGCAACATTCCTAGGGTAAGGCGTACTTCTTAGATGCCGATTCAATCTAGCTCCTAAGTAACAATCACTTTTTAGGTTTCTTGTTAAATTATGATGACAAATAATTAAGTTGATCAGGTTTAATTACTCGTTTTAATTCCAAATCGGAGAATCGGCGTAGTCGAAGCCGGTCATAATTGCATACTAAACTTCACCACCCTCGATCGACCGAATGACATGTCCCGGTTGACCGAGTGACATGTCTCGGCTGACCGGGAAAGGATTTGCGTCGGTACAAATTATGATTACTTCTTAACGTTTCTAACCTACACACATGGGTTCATAATTAGTCTACATCGCGGAATCAATACAAGAAAACTACTCCATAATAAAATAAATCAGACCTACGAATAAAGATTGCATAATTGAAAAGTCATACCCTCGAAGGCGAGAATGACTCCCACTTTAATCGCGCCCCTAACCGGAGAATCCGGCGACTCCACAATGAACGAACATAAAAAAACTAAAACTTAATAAACTCAAGGTATTGTATATATTGTATCTTATTGGTTGTTGGTGGTTGTGGTCTCAATTTCGTAGCTGCTCCTTATATAGAGGCTATAGCCGACCTAGGAAGGATCTAGAAGATATACATGCGTTTTCTTACGGATGAGCTTGGGTGACCGAATATCAACCCTCGGTCGACCGAATGAAGTGGCTCGGTCGACCGAGCCTCTTTTGCACATGTTAAATCGTTTCTCGTCTAACTTGCTCCCCATTGCATTCTTCCGTCTTGATCGATTTCTCTAACTTATCCCTTGATTAATGCTCCGATTTTCTTCCTTATTATCTTGAGATTCACTGATTGAATGACATTTATCCTCCCGATTTATCATGATCTACAAAATCAGCATTTATCGCACAATAAATTGGTCTTTAATAATAAAAAGCGACTAAATACCAAAAAATCATATTAATAATCACTTAACATTAAATAATAAATATAAACAAGTGATTTAATATGAAATATATATAATTAACTCCGATTTAAGGTTAGAATTGAGACATAAATAGGTATATTTTAACCGTCATCACCCCCCAACCCCTGGACCCCCATGATTCTATTCATTTAAAATGTTTTTCCAAGATATCCAAGCAATTTTTCACTCACCATGTCCCCTACCCCAAAAGAAATTAGCTCTCATTTTTTTTCTAAAAGCGCGCCGTAATTTAACAGTTTTCTTGTAGTGAAAGTGTGTATCACAAAGCATCAGTGCATGGAAAGAGAGAAATAGTATAACGGAAGACTCCCAAGGACCGCCTTAATCGAGTTAATCTCCTCCAAAGACAACATTCTAGCTTTCCATCCTGCCAACTTTCTCCTTACTCGATCAATAATAGGCTGCGAGGCTGACATTTCGATTCATATTATTTCCAATAGGTAACCCGAGATAAGTGAAAGGTAAGTAACCATAACTGCATCGAAGAGAATCAGTACCATCGAAAAGTTCCACATTTTGCACATTTATTCCGAAAATCTTGCTCTTCCTCATATTTATATTGAGGCATGACACCCTTGCAAAAAATTTCAATATTCTATTTAGGTTCAGAACATTCTCTTTTTCCCATTCTCCAAAAAATATCGCATCGTGCGTGAGTTGCAAGTGTGTTATCCGTAAATCTGAATTTCGCACTTCAATCCTGTTGAATTTCAGTTAATCAAGAACAGAAAATGATAAAGCTACCAAAGATCATCAACAAACTGAAGAACATCATAATGAAGAAGATGAATTAATTTGAATATAGAAAAGGCGGGAAATTGTGTTCTTGATCCTTTTCAGAAATTGATTAATAGAAAACGTAATTAAAGACTCTAGCTCTAATCCTGCACATCCAATTGCTATTTATAGAGCAAGGATGAGCTGAATTGGCGGTTATATGGGATGCATCTTCCTAATAATGATGATCGTATTAGTTCTTTGCCAGATGAAGTTCTTTTGATCATTCTGTCCTTGTTAACATTGAAGGAAATGGTAAAGACAAGTATCCTTTCAACACGATGGTTGAATTTGTGGGTGAACACACCTGTACTTCATTTTCATCTTGGTTCAGTTGGTTATAATGAAAAGATACACAACTATTTTGTCAAACGGGGTCAACCATGTCTTGCAGCAGCACAAAGGTCTTTATTTGAAGGTATATAGAATTTGTTGTACCATTAAGAAGGACTACCAAGAGGACATTGATAGGTGGTTGAGTATGATGAAAGTCTAACCATGTTACTTTACGTCATTAAATCTTGCAATCATCTTGAGGAGTTTGTATTGGAGTTGGGGTGGTTCCGTCTTAAGCGTTTGAGTAGGACCACGCAGAAGGTTGAAAGACAATTGGCTTCAAAAACCTTAAATTTTTCGAGTTTAAAGGTTATTATGGTCTTGTTAGCAATGTTGAGCCTGATGATGAATGTAGTGATAAGCGCTCCTCGTCTTGAGGAAATCATCATTGACACCTATGATGCAACATTGCGCAAGATGAACTATCCTGAGCATATCAATGAACAAGAAGCTAGATGGTTTGCATCGAGGCATATTGAAGATCTCATAGAAGCTAAATATATACCCCCACATGTTGATGTACTTATCCATTATCCATTTTAACTAGCTAGCTAGCTCTTCTTCGGCCTGTGGCATTGGGGTGACAAGAAGAGGATGTGATCGTATTTAATGTTATTTGTCCTTTCATTTATCAGTATAACTAAATTTGCAGTATTTAATCTGGATTATTTATGATACTACAAACAATCCCTTCTGTTAACAAAAAAATTCATGTATATGATGATTAATGTCTAAACTTATAATATAAATATAATGTATGTATATTGCCATGTACTGTAAATATTTTCCCATGTTGTTTGAGAGATAAATGATATATTTTAAATTTTGAATTAATCTCAAGAATTTTTTTTAGGGGTATCCCATGAATTTAGACTAAATGTTTTACTAACATAAATATCTTGAGAAATGGATCGACTACATTTATACATCACATGTTTTTATTTATTTATTTTGTTGTAGCAAAGGATTAGAAGTACGTGTTCAAAACACTTCATCAAAAAAAAAAAAAAAAAAAGAAAAGAAGAAGAAGTGTTCAAACACCAAAACAAATATCTAGCTAGGCATTATTATTTCCCGGTACTATGTAGGATGGATTTTTATAGAATATAATTTTATAAATTTTGCCAACTATAATTTTGTATCATGAAAAATCTTTCAATGACTTGCCTACATTTTTGTACTCTTATAGTAGTATTTCACATGGCTCATAAGTCAAAATTTGCATTAAATGATAGAAAATTAATGAACAGTTATTTTACCCACATGAATAATGATAGAAAATTAATGGACCGGAGGTAGTTTTTATTTGGAAAATGATAAAGACACAGAATTTATGTGGATAGGTCCTAAAATTGAGATCGTAATTAGGAATTTTTGTATTATTTTTATTTTTCTTATAAAAGTTAAAATGTATGGTTATAAAGTATTGTGTGAATGATTTATGTGGATGAGGATGGTGCCTAAATCACTCTCCATTTTATTTTTGTATCATTCATACACTTTTGACCATAAATTAATTTGAGAATAAACGAGAATTGGCATGAATCATTCCTTCCAATATTAAATGGAGTTTGAATATTAGTCAATCAATAGTAAATGTAGGAAGATATTATGGGAATCCAACAACTACAGTCAATCATACTTTTCCCTCAACATAATGAAGTTGGTGGCATAGATAAAGGACGTATGTTGTTGGTAGCTTGTGTTGTTGTTGTTGTTGTTGTTCTTATTACTATTATAATATATTTCTGTAATTGTAAAAAAGGAAAGAAGAACGCAGAATATTTGATTTAATGTGATATGATCCTTTGTGTCAACTCTTCTTTTAATAGTAGTCTTTATTATATAATAGATAAGCTTAATTTTGAATTTAGTTCATTTGATCCTTGAATGGGTTAATATTAAACAAGAATTTATAATAACATTACTTTAATTTTCAACACTGCAAGTTTATACACAGAGCTTTGTACATGATTCATGGAATATGTATATATAGACGTCTATTTGGCAAGAATGGCATATCTCTTCAACACTAAAATCTATTAGTTATAATATACTTTGGGCCAATCTAAAAGTTGTGTTGACATACGTAGGTTACATGTGTAAGCCTTATTTTAATCAAACATTAATAATTAAAGTATAAACAAAAGTTGATCATAATTGTATATATAAGTCTTTTAGAGTCGTGTGTAGATTCGTGGGTAAAGGTTGTAGTAAAATGTTAATTTAAATATGAACGACCTGAGGGTTGGTGATAAAAATCGTTTGTAGGATATATATTCTTATTTTTCTTTCATATCAAATAATAAAGAGTTCATGTTATTAGACTTGGACTAAGATGCTAGAAAAACCTCGAGATTCTCATTCACAGAACACAATCCCAGTGGTTCCATGTGAATTACATGACATGCTTAAGTGTAAACTAAATAGTTATTTTAAACTTTCATTTTTTCAAAACTTAAGAGGCGTGTTAGTCTACCATTAAGCATGACTAACACGCCTCTTAAGTGAAAGACTATTCATCAACCTGCAAAAAGAATTCACCTGGAACCACTAGGGTTGTGTTCTGTGAACGAGAATCTCGAGGTTTTTCTAGCATCTTAGTCCAAGTCTAATAACATGAACTCTTTATTATTTGATATGAAAGAAAAATAAGAATATATATCCTACAAACGATTTTTATCACCAACCCTCAGGTCGTTCATATTTAAATTAACATTTTACTACATCCTATACCCACGAATCTACACACGACTATAAAATTAAATATAAAAAAAAAATGTCAATTTATAGGACCAATTTTATAACTAGAGAAAAATCAGGACTAGATTTACAAAACGTGTTCAGTTACATGACCAATTTTGCAATTTAGCCCTGAGACATTGATTGATCAACTCGGATGAAATTTCCTTGGAATAAAATTTCTTTGTATTACTATATTTTATTTTATTTTTTTGGCGGAGAAACATATTAGATGATAGATTATTTATATTTATTTATATTTTTCCGTTTATAGCCTTTGTGGCTCTCTATATAAGTCTATTGTAGAACTCATTGTTTCCCAATGACAATTATTTTGTTATTCACTAAATCTATCATGGTATCAGAGCTCTAGACTAACGTCTTTTCGATCCTGAGTAAACTTTACGAAAAATAATGTTTGGGTGGGGGTTTGTGACATCAATATGATCAAACCCTCACTACTTCCATTTTTTTTTTTTTTTTACTTCTCTTTTCTTCTCGAATTTCTTTTTCCTGCTTGTTCTTCGGCCGGTCATTTTTCTATCTGTCAACCCTCATCTAAAAATCTGCACTTTAATTTCTTTTTACCACTATCTTAGCTTTCTTATTTCACAAGTCTCACCTCCTCATCTCTACTTTGTTTTATTTCTCGATTTTTTTTTTTCTTTCTTTTTTCTTCAAGATTTATACATCCACATGCATACTCATGAGATTCGCGGACATGGTAATCTATTGCACCACCAACAGCCGCCGGCTTTTCTTTCCCGTCGACCCTCCCTCCCGCCACCCCTATTCTATTATTATTGTTATTATTATATTAATATCAAAATAAATAAATAAATAAAAACAATAAAAAAAAATCTGTCATTATTGTCGATCCAACCCCGTCAACACCTAGTTCATTTTGTTTAACGGTGATGGTCTCCCAATCAATTTCTTTTTCTAAGCCCCTTTCTTTCTCATGGTCAAATTCAATTGTTTCTTGTTTCATCGGCAGTTCGACTTTTCACTCACTTGATTTGCTCTATCGTTTTTTATTTTAGGGTATATCCCTCAATTTATTGTCTTTTTAAGGGTAAATCCCTCCTCGTGTTTTTTAGGGTATATCCCTCCATGTATTTTTTTTTAGGGTCTATCTCACCAGATGAACGAGAAACTGAGTGTTGCTTCTTGGAACTCCAAGAAATAGCATTTACGCCAGGAAGACAATGTAGCGAAGTGGAAGTGTAGCCAGGCACATACTCGAGAGACACCTTTGGATCACAGTGCAGTGCGTTGCGAATCTGGCGCGAAATCGCTGGTGACCTATTTGCTTGCAGATCTCGGTTTTTCGGTTTGTTCCACACCAGTGATTTTCTGTGACAATTTAGGTGCTCTTCGTCTAAGTGCCAATCCAGTCTTTCACTCACGAATGAAACACGTGGCTATTGACTATCATTTTATTCGTGAGCATGTTGAGCGAGGTCTTGTTCGTGTTGCTCGTGTTGCTGCTGCAGACCAGTTGGCTGATGCTCTTACCAAGCCCTTGCCGCGGTTATCATTTTCTACTTTTGTTTCCAAGCTTGGACTTCGCTCAGCTCCGTCCGCTTGAGGGAGCGTATTAGATGATAGATTATTTATATTTATTTATATTTTTCCGTTTATAGCCTTTGTGGCTCTCTATATAAGTCTATTGTAGAACTCATTGTTTTCCAATGACAATTGTTTTGTTATTCACTAAATCTATCAAAACAAAAAGAGTACAACAGAAAGTAAAGTACAATAAATGGAAGGTTGTGGAAACGAACCTTTAGCCCAATCCTTTAAATCATATTGTATGGTAAGAGGCTTTTGTTTGTGTAAAACAAAGAGAAACATAAAATAAAACGACAAAGGAAAATGCATGCATCATAACATCGTAACTTTTAAACGACGACTGGGTAAGAACGCAATACCCTTCTACATCATTAATATTAGTGTTACTCGTATTGACTATCTGGATCAGCAGGATTATATGCGCAATACCCTTCTACATCATCTTCATTCACAAATTCACAATGGCACAATTCCGGTTTGTCTTCGGGGCTGTCACATGAAACAACCGCATCGCCACCAACTACATCTTTGAGGCATAGTCCAGGACCACACTCCTGCTCCTCCTCCTCGGGCTCCATGTATAAAACCAGGCCTCCCAGGTGTCCTCCCCTGCGAGTCGATGAGCCCTTTTTGACTTTTACTACAGCTGCAAAATATTTGTTATAAAGTCTCACGTCGGTAAGGTAAAGTAGTAGAATATATGCTTACTCCCATATAATAATAATAATAATCCAACAAATAATAAATGACATATAGCTTTTGCATATGCATTATTTACTTGTTTTGCTGGGAATATAACAATGAAAATTTTACCTGCGGTGACGAAATTCTTTTTGCTGGGAAGGCTTGTTTGAACAATGATGAACATACACAGCATTGTTCCAAAAATCACAGCTACTTTCTTCATTGGGACACCCATCTTCATAAATAATTAATTCTTTTTGAGTAATTTAAAAGAAATGCTAGCTAGAGGATGGGATGAGCTACTTTAGTCTTTAAATCCTTTCTATTTATAGTCGTTCTTGATCCATGTTTTCTGATTTTATTTTATTTTATTTTATTTACAACGATGTCAATGTCATACATTAATATTATATGCAAACAAAATCATATACTATGTGCAAAGAACCAACCAGATTGACCTAGTGGATAAATCAAGAATACAGAAACAAAAACAAAAAATTTAGTGAACGAGTCAACAGATTTGAAAACTGTAGCATCCGGGTATAATTGTATACTAAATGAATATATCTATTGATCTAAGATTCAAACTTATATCTCTACTCTACTATACATTCTCTCAGCACCAGTACAACAATGTACTTTTTTTTTTTATCTATAAGTTTCACAACATCTTAATTCTTTCATCATATATTTTTTTCTCCTCTTTATTTTGATATTTTTCCGATATTTTTTGAGTTTATTTTTCTGAAAACAGCAAAAATTTGTTGTGACAGTAATTTTCGTGAAAACATCAAATGTTAATTGTATATATAAGGAAAATTAAAACCAAGATTACCTGATTATAATTTTTGGGTCCTGCACTACCTACCGACATAGAGGTTTTAGAACAAAGAAGTAATCAGTATTGTGACTGTTGTAGCACGGCGATGCTTAAAATTGTCACCGATGAAATCAGGTCAAGAACCGGGTAATCGGGTTTCGTGAGGATAACCTAACTACTGTGACGGGTACATTTGGTGATTGATTATAGTTGAGTCAATGTGGACTCGGCTGGCTACGTACCATTTTATTGTAAAAGATCAGGCTATTAGTGTAGTTCTGAAGGTTGAGGGTGATCAGCCTTTATATATCTCCGACCAAGGAGTAAATCCCGAGTTGCATAAGATATGGAAATGACTTGGATCATGGGGCGGTTTACCGGTCATGCATAGAAGAGCGGTAATCGTGTGACCATTATTGTGTCAAATACCATCGTGGGGTATTATTTGCTTGAGTGGACTGATTGCCTACTGCGAACATCTGAGGTCGACAGTAATGACATGACCCGAGCAAAGAGTTTTGAACCGAGGTGAGCCTACGGCAGGTCGGTTGAACGAGTTGGGAGATGTTGTATACATGACTAAGTGTTCTTTCTCGATACTATATGAACTGTTGGGCCCTTATTTGGGCTGAACATTTGACCCATTATGTTGAGAAACACCGAAATATATAGTCTAGTATGTGCTACGCGTATGACGTCGGCTCATACCCATGTCATAACCAACAGGCCGGGAGGTTTAAGAAAAATTCCTATTGCTGGAAAGAAAAAAAATTGAGGTATTTCGGTAGTAAATGGAGGACATGGTTTTTCTTTCTTTTCAATTTTTTTTAGGGTTTCTTTCTTTTTGTTTTGACGGCTATCATATTAGATCACTTGCAGTATATACTGTAAATCCTATAAAAATTATAAATTAGAAATTTCAACATACGTAGTTAGGAAAAAATAACACTGCAACAGATACTCTATTTTTTACTTTAAAATAAAAAATCTGTGATTATTTTTTTTACATCTACCGCATTAATCTAACTTCTGTAAATTTTCCTTTTTATCTCCCGCATTCTATAAATTTTCCTTTATATCTCCCGCTGATTAATTTCATCTTGAATAGATATTCTTTAAACTGAAAAAAAATATTTAAAACTGTAAAATAATAATTTTGTTAATAGTATCTATTGCAAGTGATCTTATATTTTAAAAAATAAAAATTGAACAATAGATTACATATTAAAACAAGCAAAGGCAACAAATTAAATAAGCTTGCAAAAGGCATCTCTAATGGCTCAACAAAAATAAAAGATACTCCTAAAGCCACGAAGAGTACAAAGAACAACAACTAGTTACAAGGTGATAGTCATAGTAATGAACGTAACAAATGGATCTCCAACAACACAACACAACGAAAAAGAAAAAAATAAAACCACAACAATAACTTTGATCGCACCAAATTCTTGATCTCGAATTATTATTGGCAACAATACTAGGTCAAGTCATATAGTTTATGAGGAGTCAAAGGTCGGTCAAGTTTAGTCAATCAAGAGGATGAGACGTATTTAAGCTAAGTGGGAGTGATGAGAGTCGAATTTATTATTGTTTATTCCCTTAATTATGGCTTTGTAAGTGCATTTAAGGTTAAATCTTGATGTGTTGTAACGAATATTTAGGAATTGATGACGATTTGAGAAAGAAGAGATACTCCTTCCGTCCTTATTTAACTTTCGTGGTTGTTAAAAATATTTTTTTTTTATTTGTCGTAGTTACATTTCTAAAAAATTATTTATTGTATTTTTTACATCTACCATTATTTATTAAGGAGTGGGAAATTGAATACAACATTACATCAATTATATTCAAAGGGTGTTATTATCATTTTGATATTCAGTCAAAACGTTAACTACTCTCCTTAATATGTGTTTTTAGGCAACTACGACTCTTTATACAGGAACGGGGAGAGTACAAACAATCAAACGATAGCCTCCTCTTCTGAATCAATTAATATTACTTGCAAACAAAGTCATATAGCACTACAAGAAAATTGGTTTAAAGGGACGACATTTTGTCGTCTCTTTAAAGCCATTATCGTCCCAATAAATGTTTAAAGGGACGACACGGCGTCCCTATAAATCCGTCTCTTCTGCTTTGTCCCTTTAAACAACTGACATATTTGAAGGGACGACAAAATCGTCCCTTTAAAAGAATATTGACGTGGCACGAACATTTCTAAGAAAATTCAGCGTGCTAACATGACATTATTTGAAGAGACGACAATATCGTCCCTATAAACATGATTCATTTAATTTCCAAAAAAAAATTATTATTAGAAAAAAAAAATTTAATTTTAAAAAAAAAACTTTTTTGGGACGACAATGTCGTCCCTTAAAAGATTATACATTTAATTTTCATAATAAAATTTAATACGAAAAAGCAATTTTTTTATAGAAAACATTTAGAGGGACGACACATGTCGTCCCTTAAAATATATTTGGGAAAAAAAATAATTTTATTAAATTTCCAAAAACTCATTTAAAGGGACGACTAATTTTTTTTTTAAATAATTTTTTTGTTTTCGCATGGCCTCCAATGCTATTTACATCAAACCAATCCTGTTTTTTCCAAAATCAATAACAGATGTGTTTATAAGAGGGCATTCAAAACAAAAAAATGCATAAACAAAAAATGTTACGTAAAATACAAAGTTGTGCAATGTTTCCAAAAATAAGAATAGGTTCTTCTAGAATGTCTACGCATCATCGTCAAGATCTAACTCATTCGCTCGATAACGAACCCCGAGATTCAAATCGATCTCTTAATAACGATCCCCGACTCTTAACTCCTTCGCTCGATAACGATCGAGCGAGCTATAGTAGATAGTACTATCCATATGATCGATAACGATATAACTCATTCGCTCGATAACGAACCCCGAGATTCAAATCGATCTCTTAATAACGCGATCCCGACTCTTGCTTCGCTCGATAACAATCCATCGAGACATAGTAGATAGTACTATCACAATGATCGATAACGATTTAACTCATTCGCTCGATAATGAACCCTTAGATTCAAATCAATCGCTCGATAACGAACCCCGACTCTTAACTCATTCACTCGATAACGATCGATCAAGCCATAGTAGATACTACTATCACAATGATCGATAACGATAACGATCTAACTCATTCGCTCGATAACGAACCCTTACATTCAAATCGATTGCTCGATAACGAACCCCGAGATTCAAATCGATCGCTCGATAACGAACCACGATTGTTAACTCATTCGCTCGATAACGATCGATAGAGCTATAGTAGATAGTACTATCAGAATGATCGATAATGATATAACTCATTCGCTGGATAACAAACCCCGAGATTCAAATCGATCTCTTAATAACGATCCCCGACTCTTAACTCCTTCGCTCGATAACGATCCATCGAGACATAGTAGATAGTACTATCACAATGATCGATAACGATGTAACGCATTCGCTCGATAACAAACCCTGAGATTCAAATCGATCTATCCTTACCAATAACGATCTAACTCATTCGCTCGATAACGAACTGACGCTCTATAGTAGATAGTACTATCAAAATGATCTGTAAGAAAAGATAACAAACCCCGAGATTCAAATCAATCGCTCGATAACGAACTAAAGATCTATATTAGAGAGTATTATCAGAATCACTTGTATATTATCGTTCGATAAAGAAATTTTTATAAAAAAATAATGTATTTTATATTTTAACGCAATGCTTATTAGAATATGTATATTAAAAAAATTGTTTTTATTTAAAGGGACGACAATGTCGTCCCTTCAAATGAGCATTTATATAAAACTGAATCTTATTTATTGACACAACGTTTTATATTTCAAAAACATTTAATTTACTTTAAAGGGACGACATTTGTCGTCCCTACAAACAAAAAATTTTATAATTTCTTTTGTACACATATTATTTTCTGAAAAATATTTAATTTCCTTTAAAGGGACGACATTTGTCGTCCCTAAACACCAAAAATCTTATATATTTTTTCATATATCATATTTTATCTGAAAAATGTGTAATGGGACGACATTGTCGTCCCTTTAAATAGTTCTGTCCACGTGGAAATCCAAGCTGGCACGGTGGGGTTAATATTTTGTTTTTTGGGACGACATTGTCGTCCCTTTAAAGTTTCCCTCCGAAAAATCCACCCAAAACTTTGACTATGTTTGAATTCATTTAAAAGGACGACTGTGTCGTCCCAATAAAGATATTTAAAGAGACGACACAGTCGTCCCTTTAAAGTTTGTCCCTTTAAACACGTTTTCTTGTAGTGTAGTGTAAAATTTTGAGTGAACGAGTCAACAGATTTGAAAACTGTAGCATCCGGGTATAATTGTATACTAAATGAATATATCTATTGATCTAAGATTCAAACTTATATCATCTACTCCACTATACATTTTCTCTACACCAGTATGACAAGGTATATATATATTTTTTTATCTATAAGTTTCAAAACATCTTAATTCTTTTATCATATTTTTTTCTCCTCTTTATTTTGATATTTTTCCAATGTTATTTTCGAGGTTACTTTTGTGAAAACAGCAAAAAAGTGTTGTGATTGTGATTATCGTGAAAACATCAAATGTTAATTATATATAAAATAAAATTAAAAACCAAGAATACCTGATTATAATTTTCTGGGTCCACCACTACCTACCAACAAAGAGGTTTTAGAGAAAGGAGTCATTGGTATTGTGACTGTTCTAACACGGCGATGCTTAAAATCGTCATCGATGAAATCAGGTCAAGAACCGGGTAATCGGGTTTCGTGAGGATAACCTAACTACTGTGGCGGGTACATTTGGTGATTGATCGATTATATATAGTTGAGCCAATACAGACTCGGTTGCCTACGTACCCTTGTATTGTAAGATCAAGCTATTAACGTTGCTCTGAAGGTTCAGGGTGATAAGCCTTTTTATATCTCCGACCATATATGGAGTAAATGATGAGTTGCATAAGATTTAAAAATGCCTTCGATCATGGGGCGGTTTACCGGTAATGCACAGAAGAGCGGGAATCGTGGAACCCTTACTGTGTCAAGTACCATCGTGGGGTATTATTTGCCTCGGTGGGTGATCGCCTACGCCCGTATACGAGGTCGTGGTAATGCCATGCCCGAGCAATGGGTTTGAACCAAAGTGAGCTGCACTGAGTCGGTTGAGCAATTTGGGAGATGTAGTATACATGACTAAGTGTTCTTTCTTAATACTATTTGAACTACTGTTGGGCCCTTATTTGGGCTAAACTCCTTTGACCCATTATACTGAGAAGCTCCGAAATAGTACACTATGTGCTACGCGTATGATGTCGGGTCATACTCACGTCATAACCTACTGGCATGCAGGTTTTAGAAAAATTCCTATTGCTGGAAAGAAAAAAAAAATGGAGGGATTCCTGTGTCTTAGATGGAGGACATGGTTTTTCTTTCGTTTCATTTTGACAGCTATCATATTAGAGCATTGCAGTAGATACTGTAAATCTTTTAAAAACTTTACTTTAGAGATTTCAGCATACATATGTATGAAAAATAATATTGAAGCAGAAATATTCAGATTCTGTAAAAATTACTTTACATCTACCGCATTTATCCAGATTCTGTAAAATTTTCTTTATATCTCATGCATTCTATAAAATAGAGTATCTGATTCATTTCTTATTTTAATAGAGATTTTATAAATTAAAAAAATATGTATTTGAAACTGTAAAATAGAGAATTAGTTAAGAGTATTTGATACAAGTTCTCTTATGTTTTAATAAATAAAAACAAAACAACAGTTATCATATGAAAATAGACAAGGCAACAAATATGCTTGCAAAAGGCATCTCCAATGACTCAACAAAAATAAAAGATACTCCTAAAGCCACAAAGAGTACAAAGGACAACAACTAGGTACAAGGTCATAGCTATGTAGCAGAAGGCCTAACGAAAACAAAAAATACTACTTACAAGGTAATAGCAATGTAACAAATGGATCTCCAACAACACATCACAACGAGAAAGAACAAGAAAAAATAAAATAAAATAAAAAATCTTTGATCGCTCCAAATTCTTGATCTCAAGTTATTACTAGCAATTAAGCAGGACCGGCTCTGGAATTTTTTGGGCCTAAAGCCAAGTTACCGATTTAGGTTTTTTAGTTTAAAATTTCATACTTATCGATTCGAATTATGTCAGATAAAAAAATATTTGGGCCTTTATTGGTTCGAGTAAATTTTTTTAGGCCTTCATAATTTCAAATAAAAAAAATTAACAAATTATATTAGGTTGGATCAGATTGGATCTATACAAAATTTTATTTTTGGACCCTCGGAGTACCGTTGGACCTAAGACCATTGTCTCGACCGCCTTAGTGTTGGGCCGGCCCTGCTAGCAAGAATACTAAGTCAAAATCACTAACCCGTCTAGTTTAGTCAATCAAGAGGAAGAGACACTACAAAAAAAATTTGCTTTTTAGTGTGGATTTTAGGGGCGGATTTTACATTCCACTGTTAGTGCTATAGTTTAGCGGCAGATTTATAATAGCTGCCGGTAAATGTATAATTATTATAACATAAAACCAAGATTCAATATTTTTAATGTAAATAATATTCGATTTATAATAACTTTGGTATACAAACTATTGTCGAAAAAAACCTCTGGTATACAAACAGAAAAAAAGTCAATGCTATATCCCTCTTTTTTTCTCTATCGCTCATCGCCCTCAAGCCCTAGCTACCATGGCACCTCGCTCATCGCCCTTAAGCCGCCGGCGTTGTAGTTGAAGTTGAAGCCGGCGTTAAGATTATAAAGATTATCAATCAGATTCTGATCGATATTACCTCCGACATCGATATCGGTCGGCGTTAACGTTTCTTCAAAAGATGTTCAAATCTCCCCACATATCTCCGCCAGAATATACCTAGCTTCCAAAACCCTCTAAATCCGACCAAAAACTCCCCATTTTAGCCTATTTCCTCTAGAGGTATTTAAGCTATGTGAGGGTGATGAAATTCGACTTTATTATCGTTTTATTCATGTTTATTCCCTTGATTATAGCTCAGTAAGTGCATTTATGGTTAAATCTTGATTCAATTGTGTCCATGTTCACCAATTGTTGAGTTATGAGATTTGTGACGATTATGTTCACGAATTATAGAGGTTTTGGGTGGATTTTGATTCACGTATGATCATACTTTGTCTTGCGGCAGTTACGCGTGAACATATATGTGCCGTGTCTTTCAAGATCTAGACATAGGTTGGTGCATAATTTATTTTGAGTTCTTGAATTAGCCTGTTCTTAGTTAATTAGTTTGAATATTGTTTTGGGGTTCATTTTGATTTAATTTTTGCTCGGTACAATAGAAAACTAAGTGGAGGAAAGTTGATGTGAGTTAACTTTACGTTATTTTCACCATCAATTGTACCCTATTTATATGCTTTATTTGACTAATCTTATGATGAGTTATAAGTTATTTTGGTTGAATACATGTTTGGCGAGTTGTAGTTTGTATTATTGGTTTATCACTTTATCTCGGGATTGGGTGTCACTTCTCCGTAAATTGTTTACTTGACAGATTATGACGAGTAGAGGGCTGAAGAAAAGAGATTCGGAGTTGAAATTTTAGCAGATTGGGCTAAAGCAATGCACGAAAGTAGCCAAGACTAAAGCTGGAGGGAGCAGAGTGAAGTTGTCGTCATGCAATGGCCAAGCCCATGCGGCAACGTGACCCGAAATACATACCAGCAGCCTTACATGATGCTTCGTTGTAATAAGAGTCGGTTTAGGGCTAAGCTTAGTCGGCCAGAACACTATATAAGGCCTTTATCAGTGAAATTTTTAAACCTTAGCACTTTGCAACCTTTACACCACTTAGCAAATAAAATCTTTCTATCTTCTAGAAATTAAATCATCAATCTTCAATTAATGATTTGTGTTAGGCTTGTGACGTAGAAGTCTAGGAAAAAGATAAACAAGAGCTAAGGCTCTTCTTCTTGATTGATAAACAAAGCAGAAAACACGTTAATGGTTTCACATCTCCTACTGGAAAACAAGATATACCAGCAGGAAGGTTGGCCAACGTTACAAGTTCGTTAAAACAGAAATGCAACAGACAAAAACACTAAAGGCAAAACAATAGGATTTAGGGGAAAATCTATCCTAGATACTCCTTATCCAGCTCTGTTGGGTCGGTAAGGCTATGGCCCATTGGGCCAGTTGTTGGGCCTGCATCAGTTCCATCCTCCTCAGAAAAATATGACTCGTCCTCGAGTAATGTAGTAATAGTAGGTGCAGCATCTGGGGAATGATAGTGCTTTAAGTCAGCTACATTGAATGTGGCAGAAATGTTCCAATGACCAGGAAGATCAATAATGTACGCATTGTCATTGATTTTAGACTTGACAGGATATGGGCCAATACACTTAGGCTTCAATTTGTTGTAGGTACCTACTGGAAAGCGTTCTTTGCGTAGGAAGACCATCACTAGATCCCCAGGTTCAAAAGTCTGGACACGTCTTTTTGTATCAGCAGCAGTCTTGTAATTACTAAAAAATACCTTTTTGCTACACTTTTGTTTGCCGCGCTCCAAAGTAACTGCGCCGCAAAAATCTACCTTTTGCGTCACTTATTACGAGCGACGCGAAAAGGTACCTGTACCGTAATTTTTTCATAAAAAAGTGACGCGAAAAATACTTTTTTGCGACTCTCATAAACAGTGACGCTAAAGGTTCCTTTTTGCGGTGCTTATTTTGTGGCGTGGCAAGCTATAGTGTAGCAAAAAGGTTTTTTTTGTAGTGTAACGAGTATTGGCTATCTCCAGATGTTCCTTAACGTTTTGATGGAGCTGATGAATGGACTTTGCTAGAGAACCTGCTGGTCTACTCTTGGGATTTGGAATGTCAGCCAAATCTGTGATCAAGTTGGGGGCCTTGGTGTAAACCACAGCAAAAGGACTATACCCCGTGAATCTGTTAACCATGCAATTGTAAGCAAATTCAGCCTGTGCCAAAGATTGATCCCACTGTTTGGGTTTATCCCCTGCTAAACAGCATATCATGTCAACAAGTGTTCGATTAACCACCTCGGTTTGGCCATCTATTTGAGGATGGTAAGCACTGCTAAATTGGAGTTCAGTGTTGAAACGCTTCCAGAGCTCTTTCCAGAAATGAGACAAGAATTTAACATCCCGGGCCGAAGTGATAATTTTGGGTAGACCATGAAACCTTACCACTTCCCTGAAAAATAAAAGAGCCACATAGCTTGCATCTGCAGTTTTCTTACAAGGTATAAAGTGGGCCATTTTGGAGAACCGATCTACCACTACAAAAACAGAATCATGATGCCTTGGCGTTTTGGGTAGGCCAAGCTGAAAATCCATGGACAAATCCTCCCAGATATTGCTAGGAATTGGGAGTGGAGTATAGAGCCCCGTATTCTGTCTTGTACCATTTGCTGTTTGAGAGATACCACAGCGTTCTATCAACCTTGCTACATCCTTTTTTAACTGAGGCCAATAGAAACGTTCCTCCAGGATAGCCAGTGTTTTGTCTCTACCCAAATGAACCGCTAGACCCCCTTCATGCAATTCTTTGATCAGCTGATCGCGCAAGGATAATCTGGGAATGCACAGCCTGGTACCCTTGAAAAGAAATCCCCTTTGAAGGTGGTATTCAGCTATGAACTCCTTGTTGACACAACTGCTCCAATTCTGCCAAAATCAGGATCACCATCATAGGCCTCTTTCATGGAATCAAAACTCGTTAACTCGGTTCTGAGGATGGTTAAGAGTGTGTCACGTCGACTTAACGCATCAGCCACCACATTTTGCTGCCCAGGTTTATGGAGAAGGACAAAATTGAATCTCTGCAAATAAATGAACCATCTAGCGTGCATACGGTTGATATGTTGTTGAGTGTTTATAAATTGCAAAGTCTTGTGGTCACAATTGAGTACAAAGTCTTGGTGCAGAAGGTAGTGCTCCCACTATTGGAGAGCTCGAATGAGGGCATAGAACTCTTGTTCATAAGTAGTCCACTTACTCTTAGCATGTGAAAGTTTCTCGCTGAAAAAGGCAACAGGCTTGCCTTCCTGACTTAGGACAGCCCCAATTCCCACAGTGGAGGCATCGGTCTCAACTTGGAAAACCTTCTCAAAGTTTGGAAGAGCTAGGACATGAGCTGAACTCAATCTGGTCTTGAGTTCTAGAAAACTGACAATTTGTTCTTCATTCCACTGGAAATTTCCCTTTTGAGGCAGTCAGTAAGGGGTGCTGCTATGAGGCTGAAACCCTTAATAAACTTTCTATAGAAGGTTGCTAATCCCAAGAAGCTCCTTAAGGCAGTAATAGTGGAAGGAATTGGCCAGTCCTGGATAGCTTCAATCTTCTTAGGGTCCGTCTTGATGCCTTGATCACTGATTATAAAACCCAAAAAAGAGAGAATGTTCTTGAAGAAATCACACTTCTTGATATTCATGAACAGTTTGTTATCCTTTAGCACTTGTAGGACCTGTTTGAGATGTAAAAGATGTTCTTCCTCATTGGCACTGTAAATCAAGATGTCATCAAAGTAGACCACCAGAAATTTGTTCATGAAAGGTTTGAGCACCTCATGCATAAGTCTCATAAAGGTACTAGGTGCGTTGCATAACCCAAAAGGCATAACCATCCACTCATACAACCCTTCTGGAGTCTTGAACCCTGTCTTCCACTCGTCACCTGGTCTGATTCTAATTTGATGGTAGCCACTAGTGAGATCAAGCCTGGAGAATATCTGAGCTCCAGCCAAGTTGTCCAATAAATCCTCTGGCCGAGGAATAGGGAAACCGTATTTCACTGTGATTTTGTTGATAGCCCTGCTATCAGTGCACATGCGCCAAGTATTACCTTTTGTAGGAACCAAAAGGGCTGGTACAGGAAGACAATTTAGATCAACAATGTCAGAGGTCTCCTTTACTAGTACTGCATAAGCTGAACCCACATTAGTCAATTCCCTTTGGAACTCCTTACCAGAAGAGATGATGAGCTGCGTTTCCTTCTGCTTGGTATCTTTATGGCTGGTTGGTAACATGACCCCTTTCTTTCCTTTCCATACAAATGATTAGGTGTTGCTTCTTCCTTCATGAGTAACAGCCCTATCAAATTGCCATGGACGGCCCAATAATAAGTGACAAGCATCCATGTCCACGACATCACAATGAACCTCATCAGCATATATGTTACCAATGGAAAATTTAACCTTACATGATTCTGTAACCCGGCTCTCTGGTCCTTTTTTAATCCACCCAATTTTGTATGGGTGTGAATGTTTTGTGGTGTCCAGTCCTAGAGCCTTCACCGCAGCCTTGCTTATCAAGTTATCACTGGATCCACTATCAACGATCACATTGTAGACCTTAGCATTGAGGGTGCACCTGGTTCTGAACAGGGTATGCCTTTGGTTGGAACTGGACTCCACCAACAGTGTCCTCTCTACAATGCAAACCAGAGAAGATCCCTCATCAGCATTCAATTCCTCATATTCTTCTTCACCAGCCTGAAAAGGTTCCTCAGAATCACTGTTCTGCTTGTCCAAAATAGTCACCTGTTTTATTTGAGGGCAGGCGTGGGACTTGTGCCCAGGTAGTCTACATCTGTAACATATTGTTGCTGCAGGTTTGGCATACGGGTCCGGTGGCTTAAGGTCAAGAGGTTTGGTTGGTTTAAGTTTGGGGATGTCCTCTGCATCTAGGGTTTTGGTTTGAAGGGAGCCATGTTGGGTTTGGCTACTGTTGCCCGAGAAAAGCCTCCTAGAAGATTATGTTTGAGAGCTCCTCCTCTGTAATTGTTTCTCAGCTGTATAGGCCAGTTTCATGGCCTCATGTAGACTCCAGATGGGGGTGAGTTCAATCCTTTCCTGCAATTCTACACCTAGCCCCCCAATGTATCTGGCTATCTGTAACTCCTCCTCTTCTGGTGTGGTAGTGCGTGAACTCAACCTATAGAAGTCAATAGTGTAGTCTTTAACAGATCTCCCATTTTGCTTGCAATTAATAAGCTCAAGCATCAGTTGCTTGGCATAATCAGAAGGTAGAAACCTAGTAACCAAGAGTTGTTTCATTCTAGGACAGGATGTGTTCTTACCTTTTCCCTTTAAGGTCCGCCTATTTTGAACTTGTTTCCACCAAGCCCTGGCCCCACCCTTCATTTTGTAGGAGACTATTTTGCATTTGAGGTGGTCCGGAGGACTTATACCTTCGAAATAGTCCTCGATGGTGTCTATCTAGTCTAGAAATTGTTCAATATGCAGCGTTCCATCAAAGACTGGAATCTCCATCTTCATGCGGAAATAGGGACTTCCGGACATATTTGGAACCCTGTGGTTTCGGTGGAACGGTTCGTCTTCCTCTCCCCGACGGTGTTCCCTTTCTGAAGCTTCTAATTCCGAATCGGAGCTGTTAATAACCCAATCCGGGGGTCTGCCCAGTTGTTCTTTGAATCCCAATCCTTTCTTCCGGCTGGAGTCTCGATCTGGGGTCATCTGCTTCTTTGCCGGAGTTCAGGTTAGCTCTCGAGTGCTCTGGGTGATGGTCATCCCCAGATTGATACCCTCTTGTCTCAGATCTCGAATGGCTTTGTGCATTTCGATCTTGAAAGTCTCCAAGCTTTGGTGTAGTGAATCTATGGCCTCCCACAGAGCCCTCGAATCCCGTTCTTTGCCGGTGATTCGAATCGCTTCTTCGTCATTGCCAGCCATGGATGAAACGAAGGTGAACCTTGTCTCTGATACCACTTGACGTAGAATTCTAGGAAAAAGATAAACAAGAGCTAAAGCTCTTCTTCTTGATTGATAAACAAACCAGAAAACACGTTAATGGTTTCCCATCTCCTACTGGAAAACAAGATATACCAGCAGGAAGGTTGGCCAACGTTACAAGTTCGTTAAAACAGAAATGCAACAGACAAAAACACTAAAGACAAAACAATAGGATTTAGGGGAAAATCTATCCTAGATACTCCTTATCCAGCTCAGTTGGGTCGGTAAGGCTAAGGCCCATTGGGCCAGTTGTTGGGCCTGCATCAGTTTGGGTCATCACGAATCAATTTTAATCACCGGTGAGGGAGAGAATTGATGAGTGGGAAATTGTTCTTCGTCACAGGTAACGTCTTTTATATACCAATGTTTAATTCAGTAACCTAAATTCATGATTGTTCTTGAAATGGTTCTAAACGAGGCTCTCAATCAACCAAACTATGTAGTAATTAAAGAAACTCTAATCCTAATTATTATCTGGTTTGTTAAGGCTGAGAGACGTTACGCCGATCCTTTATTGTTGAGGCATGATCAAGAATAAATCCGGATTATATATGTGCGTTCGGCGTTAGATACATCTGTTGTCTGCTTTAATTTACGTGTTGTGAATTTGATAAGTTTATTGCATGTTATCGTAACTTATTTTGAAGAAACTCTGGTTGAAGAAATAAGTAAGACATAGACAAACAGACCACTTTAGTTAACTATGTTGATATTTGTGGCTCATTTCAAGCATGTGTTGTTAACTGTAGAAATGGTGGCTCAACCTACAAGTCTTCAATGGCTGCTACAAGTATGGAAAATCCAAGATATCATCAAAAGTCTTGGATACTAGTAGCTTACGGAAGAAAAAATGACACCATGTTCACCTATATAAACTACCCCTTCCTCATTTGTAATATCATCCCAATTTCAGCTAAGTATTAGCTTCAGTACAAAGTGAGGATCCTGAGAGATAAATTTGTTCGTGTAAATTTTTCTCTAATCTGAAAATTGTTGTTTCCGGTGGATATAGGCGAATTGCCGAACCACGTTAAATCTGTGTTCTTGTTATTCCATTTATGTTTCGCTGTGCTTTAATTTTTGTTTCGGGTGTTTCCGCACAACAAATTGGTATCAGAGACATGGTTTGTTGAAGAAACCCGGAACAAAAATCTGATCAAAATCGATTTCTATTCATCCCATTGAATAGCTCTCGTTTCCAGGAGTCCGCTGCTTCAGAAGATGTGAAAAACGGACCTCCAGATTGAAAAGATATCAATTTTGGAAGTTTCTCATTTCTTTCTTCCCATTAATGTGTTCTCGTCAAATTGGCAGGGAAAATTCAGGTGGAGAAGAAAGAGTTGACCCGGTCAGCCTCTTTGACCCAACCCGGTCAATTTTTTTAAAAAAATTCGTTGACTAGAATTGAACCGGAGCCTAAACCAAAATTGAACCGAATTGAAATATTGGTCAATTTTGTTCTGTTTTATTTGCAAAGTTTGGTCGGTTCCTAGCTAATTGGACCGTTATGGATTCATTTACGAGATCTGCTTTTCTATTCGACCTCTCGAAAAGGGAAAAACACTGATTGTGATTATTCTTAATTGCTGACAACCAATCAATTTCGGAGGTTGCAGAGGAAAAAATCACTAGCGGTTCAATGAGAAGAAATATGTTGTCCAATACAAAGTTCAAGGTGGAGAAATTCGATGGCACCAACAACTTTGGTATGTGGCAATGTGAAGTTTCAGATCTTTTATTCCGGGAAGGAACCGATGTGGCCTTAGGTTCTAAACCTACAGACATGTCCAATGAAGATTGTGATTTCATCAACCGGCAAGCTTGTGGCACAATCCGATTGTGCTGAGCAAAGAAGCAAAAGTATTTTGTAATGAAGGAGACCATGGCGAAAATTGACGAAAAGCGTAGAGAATCGTCTCTACCTGAAAAAGAAGCTTTTTCGTTTTCAGTACAAAAGAGGTGTTATCTTTATTTGGCACCGCCATCCATCAAACCAATAGAGTATCACTGATGTTTGGGGACCGTCTCAGAATGATTCACTGGGAGGTAAACATTGGTTTGTCACATTTATAGATGATTTTTCAATATATGTCTGGTGTATACCATGAAGCACAAACATGAAGTTTTGGACATCTTTCTTACTTGGAAGAAAATGATCGAGACTCAGACAGGAAGAAAAATCAAGAGGCTCCGTTCTGATAATGGTGGAGAATACAAGTCAAATCCGTTCAAGAAAGTATGCCAGGAAGAAGGTATAGTCAGACATTTCAGTGTACCAAGAACACCACAGTAAAATGGTGTTGCTGAACGGATGAATCGAACTCTTGTTGATAAAGTTTGATGCATGCTATCTCAATCTGGATTAAGCAAGGCATATTGGGGAGAGGTTTTATCTGATGCCTCTTATATTATAAACAGATTACCAACAGCAGCACTGGAAGGAAAAATTCCAAAGGAAGTATGGTATGGGAAAGCTATTTCTGACTACGATTCTTTGCGCATATTTGGTTGTCCTGCATATTATCATGTAACAGAGTCAAAACTGGATACTCGAGCCAAGAAATATCTTTTAATGGGATTTAGTGAAGGAGTTAAGGCACTCCGCTTTTAGGATCCCATGTCAAAGAAGATTGTCTTAAGTCGAGATGTCACTTTTGATGAGTCTGTGATGTTGAAATAGACAGCACAAGACAAAGAGAATGATAATCCGAATTCTTATAAGCAGGTGGAGTTTGAGATTCATACGAATCATGAGAATGCAACCAACTCACCTGAAGACGAATTGGAAGATCATAATGAAAGATCTGTTGAGGTGGAGGTTCCAGAACTTACACCTGAGGTTAGACAACCAGAATCTATTGCCACCAGTAGACCGAAAAGAAATATTCTGAAACTAGCTTGCTACACCGACATAGTAGCATATGATTTTCCAATTACCGGAGATAATATTCTATACAACTTCAAAGAAGCTGAGAAAAGTGTGGAAAATGAAAATTGGAAGATGACAATGGAAGAAGAGATGCAATCTCTTCATCGGAATCGGACTTGGGAGCTTGTTCCACTTCTAAAAGGCAAGAAGGCCATTGGTTTCAAATGGGTCTATGCCAAGAAGGATGGTGCTCCTGGCAGTGACAGTGTTAGATACAAAGCTAGACTGGTAGAAAAAGGCTATGCTCAGAAGGAATGTATCGACTACAATGAGATATTTTCACCCGTTGTTAAGCATTCATCTATACGAATGCTGCTAGCTTTGGTTAAACAATTTGACCTTGAGTTTTCTCAACTTGATGTCAAAATTGCATTCCTACATGGAACTTTGGACGATGAGATCTATATGGCACAACCTGAAGGATTCAAGGTTGCAGGTCGTGAAAACTAGGCTTGCAAGCTGAGGAAATCACTTTATGGTCTAAAGTAGTCACTAAGACTGTGGTACAAGCGTTTTGATAGCTTTATGAAGAAACAGAAGTACAAACACAACCACTTTGATCACTGTGTCTACTTGAAGAAACTCCAGGATGGTACATTTGTCTATTTGCTCTTATATGTTGATGATATGCTAATTGCATCTAAGAGCAAGGTAGAGATCGGCGAATTGAAGGCTCAACGGAGTTCAGAGTTTGAGATGAAAGATCTTAGAGAAGCCAAAAAGGTTCTAGGAATGGAAATCTGTAGAAACGAGTTGAATGGCACTGTCTATTTAACACAGACTCAGTATCTGAAAAACATACTTCAGAGGTTTGGTATTGATGACAATACGAAACCTGTAAGTACTCTATTGGCCCCGCATTTCAACTTGAGTGCATCTATGTCTCCAAAAACAGAAACAAAGAAGAGGCAAATGGATTATGTTCCATATGCAAATGCAGTTGGAGCTCTGATGTATGCAATGGTGTGTACAAGGCCAGACATTTCTCATGCTATCAGCATGGTAAGCCGATATATGCACAACCCTGGTAAGGGACATTGGCAAGCAGTAAGATGGATATTACGGTACATTCATGGAACTATGGATATTGGCTTGAAATTCCAGAAAGACAAGACGAATGTCAATCGTCTAGTTGGATACTTCGATTCAGATTATGCTGGTGATTTAGACAAGCGTCGATCAACGACTGGTTACGTGTTTACCGTGGCAGGAGGACCAGTGAGTTGGCGATCAACGCTACAGTCAACGGTTGCTTTGTCTACCACAGAGGTAGCATATATGGCAATCACGTAAGCATTTAAGGAAGGTATTTGGCTCCATAATTTGGTGAAGGACTTAGGGATTCGTCAAAAGAATATTGAAATTTTCTTGTAAAGAATAAAGTCCATCATGGTTGCACCAAGCATATCGACGTTCGATACCACTTTGTTCAGGAAATAGTATAAAAAGGGGACAATCTACTACAGAAGATCGGGACTGCAGACAATCCGGCAGACATGTTGAATAAGGTGGTTACGAAGATCAAGTTCTAACATTGCTTGGACTTGGTCAATATTTCCCGAGTGACAGGCGCCTAAGGGCGCAAATGGAAGCAGCATTTTCCAGTGGGGGAAAGTTCGCCAAGGTGGAGATTGTTGATATATGTGGCTCATTTCAAGCATGTGTTGTTAACTGTAGAAATGGTGGCTCAAGCTACAAGTCTTCAATGGCTGCTACAAGTATGGAAAGTGCAAGATATATATCATCAAAAGTCTTGGATACTAGTAGCCTACGGAAGAAAAAATGACACCATGTTCACCTATATAAACTACCCCTTCCTCATTTGTAATCTCATCCCATTTTGGTTAAGTATTAGCTTCAAGATACAAAGTGAGGATCTGAGAGATAAATTTGTGTGTGTAAATTTTTCTCTAATCAGAAAATTGTTGTTTCCGGTGGATGTAGGCGAATTGCCGAACCACGTTAAATCTGTGTTCTTGTTCTTCCATATATATTGCGCTGTGCTTTACTTTTCGTTTCGGGTGTTTCCGCACAACAAACTAGCCCATGCGCAATAGTTCCTTAGGTGAGGTTTACAGTTTGTTCCTGCATCCCTCGTTTGTCGTGCATGTTTAATTAAAACGTTCTTGCCCATGCATGATAGAAGATTAATTAAACATGGGGTTCTATTGTCTCGAAAAGAAGTAGTGACCATATTAGGAAACTGCACCAATAGCTCCAATGAATAAGGGTTTTATGCTAATTTGACGAATCAAATATAATTATGGATTAGGAGGAGATTAGTTACAAATAGTTTGGTTAATATTATGCTTTATTGAATTCCTTCGTTTACTTTTCCACAATATTTTGGCCAAAGATTACAAATTTGTCCTCAACCTTAGGATTGGCGGTTATATTTGAATTATTTATCAAGTCTCTATGGGATACGACATTGATTCATTCATTATATTGCGATTGTCCTAGCCCTATTGCTTATGATTCCAATTTGCATATGATTTTGGGATTGTTTCACCTACGGGAGATGGTTGGAGAATTTCAAGAATTTATAGGTTTCTTAGCCGCCGGCACTGCAGTGACCAACCGCCAGTCTTTTGTTCTGCTTTAACCCCACATTTCACTGACGTTGCAGTTTTTAGACAATAGCAGTTGCATATAGGTCCAAATGCATTATTTAAGTATACGACAATTTTAATGTTATTTGTTAATAATTTAACTTATTCATGTAGTGGTATTAGGAATCATGATATTAGAGAGTTCTTGTCTTGTGCATTGAACTGGTCCTTGGTTAGATATTGTATACAAATAATTGTATGTTGTCAAGTGTGACTTTATCTCTATGTCTGGAATTTTGCAAAGCTATTTGGTGGTCAGCTGAGTGATAGTTAGCTGATCAGAGTGTTCAAGTCTGTGGAAGTCAGCAGAATGAAGTGCAGTTGAGATCTTTCTGTCAGCAGAGTGAAGACTGCTAAGCTGTTGAATACTGCTCAGCTATTGCATATGAGTGTTTTTACCGAGTTGAGTGAATCAGCAGTGATGAGTCACATCAGGGGCATTTAAAGGAATTCTGACAATGACACTTTGGCAGTTAGGTTTATGATTCCAAGGCTATAAATACCCAAAGTTGTAATCCGGTGCGAGTGTGTGTAAATCTTTCTAGACTTTAGTACATAAAATATCTCTTTTTTGTCCGTGGAGTAGTCGGGCACAATGCCGGAAACCACGTTAAATTGTTGTGTTATTTTTTTTTTCGTTTATCTTGTTGATTGTTCTTGTTAGATTGTTTTTGTTTTATCTTTACTTGGCATCTATTTCCGCAGTTAGATCCACATTTGTTATAACATTGTATATGACTACGACACGTAACGGTGCATATTACTAAGTGTGTAAACTTTGTATGGCCGTGACACGTAACGATACACATCGTATTATGCATGACTATGATACGCAACAGTGCATATCACTAAGTAATGAGGATTATGATAAATTGTGTATGACGGCAATACATAACGATACACAACGTATTTTATATGATGTCATGTTTCATTTATTATTCATTAATTCGCCATCCGGGGATTATAGGAGATGTGTCTATCCTTCCAGGCTTAAATTTCTGAGTGGCTCTTCCTTCGTGGGCATTAGGAAGGCAAAGTACTCAGGACCAGTCTGCATTCATTTTATTTCATTTATTCAGCCAGTCAGATATGGTTATCATTTTATTACTTCGATTCAGTTACAATGATTATTATACTACAACATTAACCGCAAATTAGTTAGGTGCGTTTGTTTTGGGGTTTTTGGGTTGGGTTTGGGTATGAGCACTTCACCAATCATTTCTTACAATTTCTCTCACCAATCATTTCTTCAACTACAAATAACAAAATATTAAACCATCTCTCACCATGTCACATTATTTTCTTTATTACCTTTTTTTATCATTATTTTATTCATTATACTATTTTATTTCAATTTCTCTCACAAGTCATTTTTTATCAACAAAAATTTCAAAAAAAAACATTTTAACTTTCTAATCATTATTTTAATCATTTTTATTATATTTTATTTTCCACTAGTAAATAAAACCCAACCCAACCCAGCCCAAAACAAACGAGGATAAGTCATTTCAATACCACTGCCATGCATTATTGCTTGCTTATTTCACATTCAGTGTCATTTTCTTACTACTTACTTAATATTGTTGCTCACTTTATTTGTATTATTATTACTATCCTTATTTTCAGTATCAAAGTTATTAATTATTAGAGAACCGTGAATTATTCCCAGATATTCTCATGGATCCCTATTGATTATGATTTTCCTTACGGAGTTATGAGCTCACTCCTTATTTAACAATTTCAAAGGAAGGAGGTTCTAGTGATGCCGGTGATGATGTGTAAGAGGATCCGGTTACAAATTCTTGTTGTGCCAACTAGATATCATATTTAGGACCTTCATCACTGTTCATTCCTTTGGTTGATTTGTACCCTATTGTTAAGCATGTGTTGTTCTTAGTGTTTATGCCTTTACTTGTTAGTACGTATGTGCGAGTAGCTGTGAGCATCGAGGTTGGTAATGGCATTGGGTATTCTGCACCAACAAATTTCGTATTGTCTTGTGTTTGGAATCTTGTTGTGGTGGTTTATGGGAGTTATGAGTTTGGGATTGTAGTTGTATCAGAAATAGGAATATAGTGTCTATTGGCACAGTTGCCGCTCTGCTGGCCCGGTACCACCGATTCAGCAGTGATCAAGCTTGTTGTGGACAGCACCACTTGTTCGTATTCTTTTCTGGGGATTTTTTTTTTTTAATGTTATCTTTCTCTATCTTGTTCTAAATCCTTGTCTCTAGCTTGTTTGATACTTCAGCGAAAATCTATTATGATTTCAGTGTAATTTAAGACTGAAGTGTGCAATTGTCATGGATTGTGCACGTGGCGAGCGACATTACTAAGATTAGATCAACAACATCAAAGTGAAATATGTACCTTCCACAGGAATACATTGGTACACTGAAAAGCTAGGTACTTCTGACATCACATAGACGTAAGCATAAAAGCCATCACTCTATTTCACTGAAAAGATAAACAATTGCTACTTTACATACCATTTAAATTCATCAGGTCGATTATCTGTAGACTGTATCATAAGATACATTCATATATGCTTGTAAAACATGCTTTTTTTTCTTGGCGAAACCTCACAATATATGTTCTAAGACATAGTGTGTAATGGACATATATGATCAAAATAGCCAACCGTCAGTGGAGTTCGAATGGTGTTGTATAGGTGAGCGTGCAGAAGACTAATACGAAAATAAATCAAAATAACATGGCTATTTACAAGGTCAAAAACAAGAAGAAAGAAATAGAGAACCAAATCATAACAGGAAAGATCCGTTGAAAAACCAGGAAATTACAACATTTTCCTCCGGCAAAAAGACATTTTATTATAACATAAGAAAGATATTGTGAAACTCACAAGCCGAGTTTCGTAGCTCAAAATACATAATGTTCGCTTATTTTTCTTTTTTGATCTCCTAGACGTCATATGAATTTTTTTCTACAACAAATGTTTCTTTCTCGATATCTGAAGAGTGATTTTTTTTTTTCTTGCTTTTTGTTGGAGAAAAAGCCCATTTTTATGGGTTGAGTGGTCAACTTTAGCTCTAATTTTGGATAGACTTTGACGTATATCATCGAGAGTTAAATATATCGATAAATTATACTCATCAAGTAGATGATGGGTTTTCGAATCGCTCGATTTGGATAACCGATGAATGAGAAATTAATGCATAAAGTTGGTGTAAAATACTTGCGACCGGAAAACCGAATCGACTTTTTACAAATGTGAGCCCAATAATGTCGGCTGATCCTATAAGTTGACATGAATTATGTCGGCTATTTTCTTTTCTTAAGGGAGAAGAATATTGTGTCATTCGACCGATAAGAATTAGGAATTAACTCACCATCTCTACTATATAAAGAGCCACATAGAATGAGAATTATCATTGAATTTTCTCTTGTGTCCTTTCCACCACAAAGAGTCTATCACATACATCTAGTTTTGAGTCGAAAAGAAGTCGTAGCGCTCTGTAAGTTCGTCGGAGTTTGGATTGTTGAAGTGCCTCTCAATCGACAGTTGCTACTACCATGGGCATCATACCGGAACAATTTGTCTTAAGGAAAGAGTACTACTCGTCTCGGATTGATCTCTAGTCCTCTATTTTCCTCATCATAAATTTTTTTTGAAGGGCCCACATCATAATTTTATTTTGCATTGTTCGAGTTAGATCTGTATGGTAATATTGATTTTGTTAGATCAGTTAGATAATACAAAATTTTCTATTTGCGTTATTTATTTTCTAATTTAATATTCCGTAATTAATTCCGTTAATTACGGATTAAATCACTTCACACACTATACACTTTCCCAACAACTTTTTCAGACGAATTATTCAAAAGTCGTAGGAGTTCTCTATCCTTATCCAAACTCGTTTGCTCGGTGTTAGTGTCTCTTTCTTGGTGCAAAAAGACTCTCTTGAATTTCCCAATCTGAAGACATGGGCAAGAATACTGCCCTTAGATACAAAATACAAATCCAAAAAATAAATAAATAAATAAATAATATATATATAATACACTTTCAATCAAGATCATTATTACATTAAATCCCAAAAATACAATACACTTTCAGGTACAATTTTTGAAGCTCAGCCTAGAGAAGAAGTACACACACAATTCCACAATCTTTTCTCTAGTTTCACAGCTACCAACAATACTCTTATCCCTTTTTTTTTTAAGAAGCCATAAATTACTACCATAAACTCTTATTCTGCTAACACCAGAGCAATTTTGCACACAAATTACTCGTGTTTTTTCGAATTAATTTTAATTTAAACACTTGAATCGCCTTGTTCATGAACATGTTCGTCCTCGACCCGAAAAACGCGCCCTTCGAATCTGATATCTTTGTACCATTTTGCACAAGCCATATAAACCACAAAATCAACACTAGTTAATATTGCTAATAGGTAATAAAACCTATCCAAATGTCCTTTATTGAGATTTCCAGGTATCCAACCTGGCATCTTGTCATAACTAGATACCTTCATAACTATAGTTACCAAAACACTACTTGCATAGTTCCCTAATGACATGGATGTCATACACAACGCACTCCCGAAACTCTTCAATCCGTCCGGCGCCTGTCGGTTGAAAAATTCCAACTGTCCAACGTACATAAACACCTCCGATGCCCCGATTAGCACGTATTGTGGGACCTGCCAGAATATGGTTAAAGTAGAAGAACTCGAGATATCGTGATCAGCATATTTTAACCTAAAATGCTCAACAATGCCAGCTGAAACCATAGCCATAACCGATATGATTAGTCCAATCCCCATTCTTTGTACCTCCGTTAGCCCTCGGGTTTTGCCAGCAGATTTCGATCTCTGTAAAGTTATGAAAATCGGGTCGAGAACTCGCCTACATATGAATATAAAAGCTGCTACACTGAGGATGTCGAAACTCGACATGCTAGCCGGAGGGATGTGAAAGCCCGAAACCGAGGTTTTCATGGCGGCTCCTTGGACAACAAAAAGAGAGGCCATTTGTGTGAAGACAACTGAGTAGATTATTGTGCATAACCATATTGGGAGAAGTCTTAGGATGCATTTTACTTCTTCTACTTGTGTCACTGAACAAAGGTACCATGGATTTTTGTATGTGTCTTTTTCGCCTTCGGGCGGTGTGATTATTGATGCTTTATTCAAGAACCTGTCATACAAGTTCTTATATATTAGTATACAATAATGAGCTAGTTTCAATGAATACAGAATGTTATAGTCAGAGTCGATTCTCCTCTAAGGCGTCATGTTGAAAGAACTATTGGTCAGGTCTTACTCCTGAATAAGAGTCAGACTCTGAGGCACGACCCGGGCCGAACCCCGGATTAGTCGGACCAGTAGATTCCGGATACCGGGGGCCTTAAGCAAAAGAAAAAAAAGAACGTTATAGGCTAGGTATGTATCTTAAACATTCCATTTGTATCAATGTATTAGATACGCGACATGCTACCAAACAAAAGTATATGCGTATTGTATCAAATAATATGTAACAAAAGATGTAGTGGACACTTCAAAATACCTGAAACCTTCAGTATGGAGTATTTTTCTTGTACCATTGTCTCCTATATCATTGCAATCCATTTCATATAATTCCTCCTCATTTGTAGGCATTTTAACTTTCCATTTTCTTGTAGCAGCAACAATCACTTGACAAAATCTTGACAAAGGATTTCCTGTGGGTAAAAAATGTCTATACCTAGGTATCCCCAAAAGAAACAAGAATAGTCCAATCACAGCCGAACACGTGGACACCCAAAAACCTAGGGCCCACATACCCTCATTCTCGTAATAGCCAAGAACAGTGTTCGAGAAAAGCGATCCGACGTTTAAGGACAAGTAAAAGTAGCTGAAAAACGCTACTTTTGATCGATTCTCTTCTTCGTGGTCTTCGTCAAATTGGTCTGCTCCAAATGTTGCGATGGTCGGCTGGTATCCTCCGTATCCGAGGGCGATTAAGTAAGTTGATATGTAGAATAATGCAAGTTGAGTTGTTGTATGTGAATCACATGGATTGTGATCATTCCCACAACCATTTGGCTTTACTAACAAAAAGTGTGATGATAATGACAATGATATCAAGCCCTGTATTGTAAAAATACTTATTAAACTTGAATATAATTGTATTATTCATGTATTCATTATCTTTATTAGAGAAAAAAAAAAAAGCACCGGCGACCCTAAACTATCAGGATCGTAACATTTTGATCCTTGAACATTTTTCTTTCTGAAAAACCGATCCCTAATAAGTGTTTTTGTAGTAAACCGGCTCTTAATCAATTTCTTTTTAACATATTGGCTCTTAACAGTTAAAAACAACTATTTTTAACCTATAAGGCATGAAAAACCGGATTTTCAATCACGACGCCACATAGCTAATGTTATCCGGAATTCAATGCAACAAACGATTCGAAGCCGTTTTTATACTATTTGTAGTGTCAAACTATATAATAATGATAAGAGCAATGCATCATCGTGTCCAAATGTAATATAAAAAAAATGATCAAGCACCAATTCGTTACTAAAATGGCCAATTTGTCAATAAAAATATAATCTAGTTAAAGATTTTATGATCCGCGTTATTTAAGGGCCTTCAACGTCTCTATATTCTAAAACTAAGCTTAATCTTCAGAAAAGATACGTAATTTACATATTAAACACAGTTGAATTCAACTTACGATTACGAATATGATTTGAAAAACCGCGCATGTTTTGTAACGGCCCCAATACGAATCACTAAGGAAGGCTCCAAGTAGAGAGAACACATAAACTGTTCCTGTCCATTTACTAACATTGTTAGCAGCATCTGCATTTTCTTGCCCCATAACTCTTGTCAAAAACAATACCAAGTTTTCCCCAACACCAAAGAATGCCAATGTTGCTAAACCCTGATTCACTGCATTCATTAATCCACAATTAATTAAGCATTAATTAATACAGAAATAATAAACTTGTACACATAACACACATATATGTGACCATTATAAGATTATTATATTTTAACTTACATAATAACAAATATCCAGCAAACCATCTCCCAGTACTTTCTCGAATCGCGGGCTTCCCGTGTCGATCCACAGTTCCATCCAGGGTGCATTTCTGGCTGCTGTTTACTCTCTTGTTCTCCTTTAATTTATGAAAATAATTACAAAAAAAGAATTATTCTTAATCTTATTTATAATTGAATCCATGTTCAATTTAGTTTTGCTTCGCTAATTGAACAAAAAAATACCTGTCCAAAATTCATGGTTGTGTAGGCCATTATTATACCTAGCCATAAGCTACAACTTAACTATATATATATATATATATATATATATATATATATATATATATATATATATATATATATATATATAAAACTGAAAGTGAACGACTTGAGCAATTATGCAAAATTTTGATAGACACGTAACCATGTTCCACACGCAATATATATAGGAGGTATGTGGTGTGCCTAATTTTCCCTAATAAGAAACATATTAGAAATACCTAACATAAGTGGTGTGACGATGTTAGGTTGTATGATTAAAACAATGATTTTGTTTAAAATAGAAGTAAAATTAAACTCTGTATGCAGCTATTTAATTAATGCTAGATATTGTTTGAGGAATTAAGAAAGAAGAAAAAATTTAATTAGAACTAACCATTTTGTTAATGGTTATTAATCAAGCAAGAAGTTTCCCTCTTCTTTTATGCTGCAAAGATGAGCATATGCAATGCAAAAAGATTGATGAAGAAAACACAAAGAGAAGAGAAGAGTTTCATGTAAAGACTATGACCTCAACAGATAAGGGGGTTGGTAAAAATCAAGAAACATTGGCGAGAAGAGATATATATATATATATATATATTTGTGTATATTTATATTTATCAATGTATACTTATATAGGCAAAAAGAAAAAGGGGAAATGGTTTAAAAGAACAAAAAAAAAAGTGGGAAAATGAAAATCAGGACAGTGAAAATATAAATTGGTGTTAAGGACAAATCTACTGTTCATAACCCCAAATTCACTGTTTGTTGCAGTGGAAATGACCTCAAATCCAATGTTTCACTATCACAGTGGAATAAGAACATGTCATTTTTAACCGAAAAAAATTTCCACAGTCCTCTTTATATATTTCTATGTTCAAATTGTTTTTTTAACGATAAAACCAAAGAAAAACATGTGAATGAAGTGTTACATCTATTGAATTATGTAACAAAAAGAAAACGAAGGGCCTAATTAAAGCAAAAGAGGTGACGTAAGGTAAGGAAATTCGTATGTCCATTAATTAGCTGTCCATTTATTCGACAAAAATTAGGACTATTCAGTTGAAGGAATAGAATGCGTGAATTGGTTGTGTGGAAATATTACTCAGCAGACTCAGCCTGCTGAGGCTTCAGCAGGGGGTGTTCAGCAGATTGCTGAGCCTTAGGATTTCGTGCATAATATTTTTGTACACTTTATTTAATTATAAAAGACATATTAATTGTGATACATATAAACAATTAATATGTCAAACTCTAGCTTTACTTTATGCCATGAGACATTAATTAATATGTCATAGACATAGCTTTTACTTTTACTTTTACTTTTGCATGCTTGCCGCCCACATCTACATACTCAAGTGGCCGCCCAAGCTAGTGCTAGTCTCTCTCAATTGTATCTATTTATACACCTCTCATATCAATGAATAAACTAAGTTGAAGTTTTTACTCTTGTGTTTATCACATTCTCAAACTCTCTTCATGGTATCGGAGCCTTCTTGAGTTAAAAATCCATTTGCAAAACTCGGTTCTTTTTTGAGAAAAATGTCAACATTATATCGATGTTTCATCTTCTTGATGAGACTCACAATTGCCTCAACAGATGGGATAATCGAACACTCTTCTTTACAAATCATAAACTTGATGGTAACAATTACTTGCTATGGTCAAGGTCTATGAAAATGTATATCTCCGGCCAGGGCAAGATGGGATATCATGCTGGTTCCAAAACCGCCTCTTTGGCCCGACCCCAAGTTTGAAGCATGGGACACGAGAAAATAACCAAGTCATGACCATCCTCACGAGGTTCATGACAAAAGAGATCGATGAGAACTTCATGATGTATGACATCGCTAAGGAAATGCAGGACAATGCCGAGACCTTTACTCAAAAAGGACAATACATCTCAAGTCTATGAACTCAAGCTCAGATTCAAAATTGCGAGACAAGGGGATATATCTCAGTAACTCAATACTTTAATCAACTATCTAAGGCATGGCAACACCTAGATATGTTGGAAACTCACCCTGGAATGATGTTAAAGAGATGTGCACTCTTTAAAGACATCATCGAGAAGAAGAGAGTATTCAAATTCCTTCTTTGGATGAATCCTACTCTTGATGATGTCGAGGTAGAATTCTTGCTACTAAACCTCTTCCAAATCTCAAATCCATGTTTCTTTGAGGTCAAACATGAGGAAAGCAGGAGGAAAGTGATGTCGCTTGAACCCCCTGGCCGACAACCCTACCGAAAGTGCCACCTGGCCGATATCGGGAACCTGCTGAGGCTCCGAGGCTTACTGAGGCCTCGCCTTGATAAAGCTGGAAGGCGTCTGCGTGACCACCGCAAACGCACTAATCACACCAAGGACTCTTCTTTGGAAGCTACATGGCAAGCCTAACTCCTCCAAGTCCTCCAGGACACGCCAAGGAAAGTCGAGGCGGCACACATAAGTGAGGAAGAAGATGACAACGGGTTGAATGCTCGAACTTTGCATTCAAAGCCTTTCTAACTCAACAAAAGGGAGGTAGTCACTCTCTTGACATAGCCTCTCATGCGATCTGAGTAAATTCTACTCATCTATTAGTAATGAAACTGGATTGTTGACTCTGAGGCCTCTTCCCATATGATTTGGTAATAAAAATCTCATTACTCAACTTAAGCCATGTCCCCAAATTCACAATATTAAGGCTGGCTTGATGGATCTATCTCTAGTGCAAAAGGTTTTGGTCGGTGTGACTTTACTAATAAGATATACTGTGAGAATGTCCTATTTGTTCCAAAATTAGATTGCAATCTCATATCACATCGATAAACTTACTAAAGATTTGAACTCGATTGTTGTTTTTAATGAGAATCGGTGCACATTCAGGATCATTCCTCAAAGGCGTGATTGGGATCTGCTAAACCTTGCTCGGTCTGCATTTGTGGTCAACCCCTGTGAAGATGTAAGATCAAGATCGAATCGCCTCAAGCTGACTGCACTCAAAACCTAGACAATATCATGTTATGGCATTATAGACTAGGACATCCCAGCTTTAGTTATTTAAAGTCTATAGATCTGAATTGTTTAAAGGTTGTAATTTGAATGATCTTCAATGTGATATTTGTCGATTTGCTAAACTCACCAAATCTGTGTATGCAAAATTACCTTACTTACCATCCACACCATTCACCTTAATTCACAAGTGACGTATGGGGACCCTCAAGAGTAAAAAGCATAACAGGAAAGAGGTGGTTTGTTACCTTCATAGATGACCACACGAGAACCACTTGGTTATTTTTAATGAAGGATAAGTCGAAGTTGGACCCATCTTTCAAGAATTTTACCACATGGTCTCCACTCAGTTTGACACTAAGATCAAAATCTTGAAGACCCGACAATGCTCTTGAATATTATGAGTCTCATCTCATTAATTTCTTGATGGATAAAGGATTGTCCATATCGGTAGTTGTGTTGAAACCCTCAAACAAAATGGGGTTCTTTGAGAGAAAGAAACAGCATCCGCTTGAAATGGCTAGGTCTATTATGTTTACCACAAATGTTCCAAAATATATGTGGGGTGAAGCCATATTGACTTCCACATACTTAATCAATGCAGACTTCCCAAACAGGTACTAGGCTTCAAAACTCCTATCAAAACCCTACTGGACACACACTCCTCGCCCCATCTTATTTCCCGATTACCTCCAAAAATCTTTGGGTGTCTTGTGTTTGTCTATATCCATGCCCAACAGAAGCAAACTTGATCCCAAAGCTCACAAGTGCATATTCTAGGATATGCAAAGGGCGAGAAAGGTTACAAGTGCTACTCTCTTCTTCGAAAAAAGATTTTACAATTCTATGGATGTAAAATTTTTGAAAGGACTCCCTACTACAAAGACAAGTCCACTCGAGGCGATCCACGATGGAAACACGATAGAAATTGACCTAAACCCCTTCCTTCAAACAAACTCTTAACCTCAAAGAACTCATCGATCCTCACAGATGAACCCCAAGTACCCTCTTGACTCACAAAGACCCTCATCGATCCTCAAAGAACCAACCGACTCAGAGCTCTGGCCGACCTCGAGCTCCGGCCGACACTCAAAGAATCTGCAGATTCTCGTGATCTCATCGACATTGATGGCAGACCTATTGCTCTAAGGAAAGGAAAAGATCATGCATCGATCATTCTATTCATACTTATTTATCTTATGATCGGTTGTCTCTGTCTTTGCCATGTTTACACAGGACTGGATTCTCACTCTATCCCTAGAAATATTCAGAGGCCCTTCAAAATGATAAGTGGAAGGTCTTTATTAAAGCGAGATGATTGCTCTCTCCGGATAATCATACTTGGGACCTCACAACTCTTCCCAAAGGCAAGAAGACGATTAGCTATGCAGATGGTTATTCACTATTAAATACAATGTCGATGGTACAATTGACAAGTACAAAGCCGATGGTAGCAAGGGATTCACTCAAACTTATGGTATTGACTATAAGGAAACTTTTGCACCAGTGGCAAAACTCAACACCTGTCGTGGGTTCGCTCTCTCTATTTGTCCAACTGGGTGGCCTCTACACCAATTGGATATTAAAAATGCTTTTCTCAATGGTGATCTCACCGAGGAAGTCTATATGAATGTACCTCTCTGGTTTTGTCAATCCCCACACTCGGGCAAGGTATGCAAACTCGGAAATCTCTATATGGCTGAAGCAATCCCCAAGAGCCTGGTTTGGAAAACTCCTCTTTGTGGTTAAAGCTGCTGGATATCATCAATGCAACTCGATCACACCATGTTTGTCAAGACAACCAACCGGAGGAGGTCCATTCTAATTGTATATGTGGATGATATCATCCTTCTGGGAAGACTCTCATGAAATCCAGAACTTGAAGACTCTACTTGGCAAAGGTGTTCCAAGTTAAAGATCCTGGGCTACCTCAAGTACTTTCTTGGTATGGAAGTAGCTAGAAACACCAATGGCATTTCGGTCTCCCAAAGGAAGTATGTCTGGACCATGAAGGAAAGCGGCATCTTTGGGATGCAAACCGCTTTGTATCTCAGTAGACCCAGGTCATACCTCTTGCATGGTGACATTCTTTGTCGGGAAAGAACAATATCAAAGGTGGTAGGCAAACTCATATACCTTTTCACACAAGACCCGATATTGCATATGGGGTCGATCCAGTCGATCAATTCATGCATTGCCCTCTTGAGCAACATTGGGATGCGAGTGAATAGGATCTCGAGGTATTTAAAATCCACTCTGGCCAAGGCCTGCACACTTCACCAAGTCTCACGATAGATCAATCAAGGTCTACACCGATCTTGATTGAAATTTGGATGTCACATTGACAGGAGGTCTACCACAGTGCTATTGCTCATATATATGGGGAACCTGGTTACTTGGAGGAGTAAGAAACAACTCTCATGTCAGAAATCTTGAAGTCTTTGAACTAAGGGCACTTGTACTTGGCATTTGTGAAGCTCTATGGCTAAAAAAAGTCTTGGATCGAACTTCAAAGAATCAGTATCGAACCTATCACACTCTGTTGTGATAATAATTCAGCCTTATGCATGGCGAGAAGATCCATCCATCATGATAAAACCAAGCATGTGGACATTGTGACACTTCGAAGAAGAGAAGATTGATGCCAAGATTATTCAACTCCGGTATGTTCCCTCAAAGCAGATCGAATGCGATATTCTTACCAAGGCTATTCCACCTCTTATGTTCAAGAGACTAAGTAGCAAACTTGGTTGCATCAACATATCTGACCCATTTGAGGGGTGTGGAAATATTACTCATGAGACTCGGCCTCTTGAGGCTTGGCGAGGGTGTTCAAAGTAGATTCTTTGAGCCTTAGGATTTCGTGCATAATATTTTTGTACACTTTATTTAATTATAAAAGACATATTAATTGTGATACATATAAACAATTAATATGTCAAACTCTAGTTTACTTTATGTCATAGACACAATTAATATGTCATAGACATAGCTTTTACTTTTACTTTTACTTTTGCATGCTTGCCGCCCACATCTACATACTCAAGTGGCCGCCCAAGCTAGTGCTAGTCTCTCTCAATTGTATCTATTTATACACCTCTCATATCAATGAATAAACTAAGTTGAAGTTTACTCTTGTGTTTATCACATTCTCAAACTCTCTTCAGGTTGTATACACAATCCATGATTGCTTGATTTTTTTTTCTTTTTCTTACTCATAAAGTCTTCCGTCATATATGTGAAATCGATCACGTATATGTAACACTAATCAGGTGATGATCATAAAGGTTATTTCGAATATAGGTCGACGTAGGCTAAGCTCGATTTTGAGCCTTAATCAGTAAGGTCCGTCTTCAATATAGAACATGTCGTCATTATAATCAATCAACCGACATGCATGACGCATGTCGTCGTTTGTCCTATATCACTGGCATGATTCAAGTCGTCCTATTTCCGACATCGCGTAGGTTGCTCGTATACATACGGCCCAGAATCTGAGATCAAGTGGCCAGATTAATCCGGAGTTTTGTTTGAATCGCCTATAAAATCTGAACTTTTATTCAGGAATAAAGGTTAAGTCAAAGTTTTTTTTAACATGTCGCCTCATAAAAACACTTCGTACATTAATTGAATACTAATCAAATTCCGTAAACATATCATTTTCATTTAGTACGATTGTTAGAATTATTCCGTTTTTCTAAATCGAAATGCAGAATATCAAGAATGTAATACAATGAAGTGACGTTTTTATCGTCATGTGTTGCTCCAAAGTTGTAACCATTCTTTTCATAGTAGTTTTCTTTTGTGATACCAATCTGCAATGATAGCGTCCTTTCTTCTTTTTATCGTGAATGTTCAACTTATAATGATTATTAAAAATGTTGTGGTCTTGGAATTTGATTTTGATTCTATTGGAAGTTTAAGTGATTCCTCCATCTTAATTTTTAAGTGTTTGTGTTAGGTTTGTTTTGATTTTGAGATTAACCTGCAAAATTCACACCCTCTTTAGCTTCAACCGGAATGGTAGGATTTAGAATTAAATAGATAATGATCCACGGTCATTTGAGTCGTTGATCATGTGAAACCTCGAACTTTCATTAAGAGTATTTTTGTGTTTTTGAGAAGTAGGTTTTCTTTTCCAATTAGTTTAAGGTTTAATTAAACTTTTATTTTCCTTTAAGACACCTGAAACCGACCTAGGCTCAGAAATGATTATAAAAAGCCTTCAGGTAATCCTAGACTTACCCTGATTCGAAGTAGTTGCTATCCGGTTCGTAGTTCGGCTTTTTTTTTTGTAAGAAGTGAAGAAAATCAGAATGCATACGGAACCGTAGAGGCTCTAAACTGGTGTTTTTTTTTTTTTTTGAATTGAATTAAAAAGCTGACAGTAGATCTCTTATATAGAAGAGAAATCGTAAAGATAAACTGAAAGATTTATCTTAATTGATAAATCTTTGAATTCAAACTTTAAATAAAGTAATCTAGAAATATCTTAATTGAACTTTACTTAGAGTCTGTTGTTAACTCAATTCAGCACTTATTCTAAATATAATAAGTGGTGATTACAAATAGATGTGTTTGATAATAATTTTAATACCTTTTAATTAATTTAGTACATCTGAAAATCCTTTAATAAATTTTAAGCGATAGATGGGATGCTTATCACTGAAAATCAATAATGATGTCCGCCTCTTTTCTCGGAACAAACCAACTGCCCTCATTTGATGTGTTTTAATTTCTTATTTTTATTTATTTTATTGTCATCTACGTACGCTTAAGAATATTTACAGACTATTGTCGAGCAAGTAAATTTCATCCCAAAGTTAGTACAATGGCTGGATTTACTGAACGCTCCAGGTGGAAAGGTCAGGTGTTGAATCCTCCCAATAAATAAAGTAATTTAAGTAGCCACGCTTTCGTCCCTGTGTAAAAAAATAATAATAATAAAATAAAATAAACAGACTATTGTCAAAAAAAAATTATATATATATATACAGACACTTGTCAAGTTGAAAGAGAAATTCTTGCGCAAAAAAAGTTGAAAGAGAAATATTGAAAAGTAAGGTCTCGTATTCAATTCACTCACGGCTCAAAGCCACATATTTTTCACGTTCTTATCAAACAAATACCTTTACATTATCAAACAAACACGAGTATTCACGTTACATAAGCACGTCTATGTATCTGAATTATTAGGTCACCTTATCACAATCATCAAAACTGCCAAACACCATTTTTCCCAACAAAATTGACAATTATTTCAAATGTCAACCATCTTTTGGGGGTTCCATCTGGCATTTTATCATTCCTTAGCGTGAGTAAATGAAGCAAACATCTTCAAGAGGGTTTTTTTCCTTTAAGAATTATATATGAATGTCAGTAAGGTGACTTAAAGCTCTGATCTCAGGTGAAACAAATCGAAGACTGGTGTGTGATGGACCGGTGAGAAGTGTATTCAATTGTGCATCAAGTAGGGTGAGTCTCACGAGGCTTCAAAGCGAGGTGACTATCGGCCAGGTGTGATCTGAGTACTTGAATACAAAGAGGTCCCACATCTCATTAATTACATGTTATGTAGCGGTATACTGATGTCATTAAAAGGAGGACACGTGTAGGGGTATTTATGGTGCATCGAGACAAAGATTCCTTGCGGCTAGGGTTTAGGGATTTGTGCTTATAAATACAGTTGTTGTCTCATTATCCGAGTGTTGAAATCTGTAAAATTCAGTGCATAATAAAATATCTCTTTTCTGCCCGTGGTTTTTTACCTCTCCCACTGAGGGGTTTTCCACGTTAAATCTGTGTTCTTCTTGTTTCTGTTTTCTCCTTTGATTGTTTATGTTTGATTTGCTTCGTTTCTATTTCTTGCATCGAAGTTATCTCCATCCGTTTTATAACAAGTGGTATCGAGCCAGGTTAGGGAAAACAATCTGCACTATCAACCGTCTTCACCAAGGCCTTGACAAGGTGCTAGGATCGTGATAAAGTTGTGATCTTTAGCAAGAAAAGATGTCGCGATAAACGTAAAAATCGATAAATTTACTGAGGAAGGAGCAGTTTTGGTGCGTGGGCAAATCAAGATCGTGCTTTGTTGAAACAAAGCGGGGTTTGTGGAATCCTTTATCGACAAACCAAATACGGTGCAGCAGATTATGCGATCACGGAGAGAAAGCACATTCAACCATCATGTTGTGCTTATCGATGATGTTATCACCGAGGTTTTGAGGAAGACACCGCAACAAAGTTGTGGAAGAAGCTTGAAAGCTTTGTATATGACCAAGTCAGCGACCAACAAGTTGTTGTTGAAACAGAGGTTGTTCGGTTTGAAGATGCATGAAGGAAGTCCACCGAGGAACATCTGGACCGGTGAACACAATATTGCTTGATTTAAGGAATATTGATGTTAAAATTGAAGATGAAGATGCGACCACTAATCCTGTTGGTGTCATTACGGCATCATATGAAAACTTTGTGCGATCGTTCATAGTTGGGAAGGATCTGATAGCTTTGGAGGATGTGAGGTGCGCCTTACATGCCAGGAGCTTAGACACAAGGTCATTGGAGCAGACAGATCAGTCTTTGGGCTAGTAGCTTAGCGACAATAGTGGAAAGGATATGGACGAAGAAGAAAAAGAAGTCGGGTCCAAAGGTCCTAAGTCTGATGATGTCTGTAATTATCAGTAAGGAGCGGGGACATTGGAAGTCCAATTGTCCAAGGAAGAAGAAGCAGCGGGGAAGGCAATTGCAGCAAGCAGCTTTGGCTCTTGAGCAATCGATGAGGATCCGGTTCTAGTTGCGAGGGATTCTACACACCACAATGATGTGTGGATACTTGATTCTCGGAGCATCCTACCATATTTGTCCAAACAGAGTGGTTTTCTACTTATGAGCAGATAGATGGTGGTCAAATCTATATGGCCAACAACAAGGTCTGTAAAGTTGTGGGAATTGGCTCAGTAAAGTTAAGGACAGAGGATGGTAAATTTTGTACACTGAAGGATGTAAGACATGTTCCACAGATGACCAAGAATTTGGTATCTCTCAGTCTACTGGACAGCAAGAAGGGTTCAATTTCAAGGGTGAAGGTGGACAGCTGAATGTCTTTAAAGATTCGATTGTAGTCCTCAAAGGCATCAAGAGGGAACCTTGTATATATTACAAGGATCTATCAGATCTGCAACCTTCTTCTTTGTTGCATCCTCAAGATTCACTGATCTCAGCCAGACTTCAATTTGTGGCACATGAGACTTGGTCACATGGGTGAAAGGGTATGCGAGTTCTTTCTTCTTCAAGAGTTTTCTTGGGGATATAAGGTCAAGAATCTGGACTTTTGTGAACATTGTGTGTTTGGGAAATTGCACTGAAGTAAGTTCTCGTGAGGTTGCACAATACAAAGGCAACACTTGATTATATCCATTCAGATTGCTTTGGGGTCCATCAAGAGTTGAGTCATTGGGTGGTCACGAGATATTTTGTGTCATTCATAGATGACTATTCAAGGATGACTTGGGTGGTGATGATGAAGAACAAAAGTGATGCATTCAGTAACTTCAAGCGGTGGAAGGCCCTAGTGGAGAATCAGTTAGGCAAGAAAATCAAGAAGCTTCGTGCATGAGATAATGGTCCGGAATCTTTGGACGGATTTTGATTCATTTTGTGCGGTGAGGTATTGCCGGACATCATCATCGTAAGGAATACACCTCGTGAGAGAATGGTGTAAATTTGAAAGGATGAATCAAACTCTTCCGGAGAGGGCAAGATGTATGCTTTCTCAATTTGGTTTATCAAGGAGATTTTGGGCGGAATTTGTTAAGACGACTTGCTACTTAATCAACAGGAGTCCTCACACAGAATCAATCTCAAGACACCATTTGAGATGTGGTCGAGGCAAGCCTCGCCGACTACTCGATTCTAAGGGTTTTGGAAGTCTGACTTACTATCATGTTAGTGAAGGAAGTTGGAGCCAAGAGCCAAGAAGGAGTGTTTGTGGGGTATGGTGATGGAGTGAAAGGATATAGGATTTGGTCATCAAGCAGAGTCCAGAGTAATCCTCGGCAGGACGTTGTGTTTGATGAAAATTCTATGTTAAACTCATCGGTGGAGAGGTCTCACTGAGTGCCAAACCGATCTTTGAATCGATAGTGTTGAGAAACAGGTGGAGCTTGGTGGAGTCTACTAATATGCAACAATCGGTGGATCCAAATCAACATTATCTCGATCTGGATAATGAACCGAGAATCCGATCAAGCGGTCTCTTTGAGACCTCGTTAGGCGTCATACAAACATTGATCAACAGAGTCTGAGTCTGCCGCGCAGCAGTCTAGAAGATCTAATGTTGGGATACCTCCAAGGAGATATGGATATGATGATTTGGTGGATATGCACTCCAAGTTGTTTGAAGAAGTAGAGGTTCTGAACCTACTACTTACTGAGGGAAGCGATGACATGTCTGAAGCATCTCGGTGGCATGCGACCATGGGAGATGAAATGGAGTCATTATTGAAGAATCGAGACTTGGGAATTGGTCAAGCGACCCCTCCGACAAGGGGTTGTGACTTGTAAATGGATCTTCAAGAAAAGGAAGGAATAACAAAGCGTAAGGGTCGGTATAAGGCACGTTTGGTTGCAAGAGGATTGATCAAAAGGAAGGGGTTGACTTTGATGAAATATTTTCACGAGTGGTCGAGACACACTTCAATCAGGGTGTTACTAGCAATGGTGGCACAAAGCAGATCTGGAACTTGAGCAATTAGATGTGAAAGCGCTTTCTACATGGTGAGGTGGATAAGGAGATATACATGACACACCGAGGGTTTTCAAGTTCTGGCAAAGAAAACTATGTTTGCAAGTTGAAGAAATCATTGTATGGTTTGAAGCAAGCTCCAAAGCGGTGGTATAAAAGGTTTGACAGTTTCATGCTTCAACGAGGTTATAACAGAAGTCCATATGATTGTTGTGTTTACTACTGATCTATTTGAAAGATGGATCATATATCTATCTTGTTCTGTATGTGGATGATATCTTGATAGCATTTGCAAAGCAAGGAAGTCGATGTTCAAAATCGAAGAACCTTCTCAAGATCTTTGAATTTGAAATGAAGGATTTGGGTCTTTGCCAAGAAAATCTTAGGGATGGAGATCCGGAGAGATAGAAGTCGGAAGAAGTTGTTCTTGTCTCGGCGAGGTTATGTGCGAGAAGATATTGGCCAAGTTTGGGATGTCTCTTTGCAAAACCAATAGATACTCTATGGCATCAAATGTTCATTTGTCTGTTTATGCTTCACAGTCACCAAGAGAAGAGAGTATATGTCAAAGTTCCCCTATGCTAGTGCAGTTGGCGATCGATGTATGCCATGGTATGCCACTAGGCTCGATCGCTCGAGCGATCGGTGTTGTCGCGAGTTTATGGCTCAACACGAAAGGAACAACTGGAAAGTTGTTAAAGGATATTCAAGTGCACGAGAGGTACTGGTGATGTTGGTCTCATTTATGGTGGTGATCTTGAGTGCAGTCATAGTTCTTGTGATCTTGATTATGCAGTGATGTTGTGATAGAAAATCAATGGCTCCGGTTATGTGTTTACATTGGGAAATGCGGTGGTCAATTTGAAAGCTACTCTTGAGGCTCTGATGAGCCTTATCAACTACAAGCGCGAATATATGGCTCTTCTTGAAGCGATTAAGGAGGGTGTCGGTTGAAGGGCTAGTCAATGATTTGGGGTTGCATCAGGATCAGGTGATATATATTGTGAATGATCTAAGTGCAATATGTTTAGCCAAGGATCAGTTCATCATGAGAGAACCAAGCATATTGATGTCGGTATCATTTTTCGAGAAATGAGAAGAGGGTTGTGGTGAAGAAAATTGGCACAAAGGAGAATCCTGGCGATATGTTCACTAAACCGAGCCAAAGAGAGTAAGTTCCGGCTTTGCTGGACTTTACCGAATATTCAAAGCTTGTGTCTGTTTTCTAGAAACTCTACCGAGGCGGATCGGTGGAGTGGATCTTTGTGGAGATAGTCCGGTACAAGTACATCCGGCATTGACGAATGCATCCGGTACAAGTACATCCGGTTATGCAATCTGTTTGACTCTAGTGAGAGTTGAAGTCAAGGTGGAGATTTGTCGATAAGGTGACTTAAACTCTGCATCCGGGTGGAACCAATCGAAGACTCGGTGTGTGATGGACGGTGAGAAGTGTATTCAATTGCATTGCATCGGTAGGGTGGAGTCTCATCGAGGCTTGGCCGAGGTGACTATCAGCAGGTGTGTGATCTGCTGAGTACTTGAATCTGAAGCAGGTCCCACATCCATTAATTTCGTTATGTGTGACTATACGGTGTCATTAAAAGGAGGACACGTGTATGGGTATTTATGGTGCATCAGACAAAGATTCCTTGCGGCTAGGGTTTGGGATTTGTGCTTATAAATACTGATTGTTGTCTCATTATCCGAGTGTTGAAATCTGTAAAATTCGATTGCATAATAAAATATCTCTTTTACGCCCGTGGTTTTTACCTCTCCCATCGAGGGGTTTTCCACGTTAAATCGTGTTCTTCTTGTTTCTGTTTTCTCCTTTGATTGTTTATGTTTGATTGCTTCTGTTTCTATTTCTTGCATCTGAAGTTATCTCCATCCGTTTTATAACAATGAACATGACACCTAAAAATTTGAGGAATAGGACAGGATAAAAATTGAACACCGGTTTTCACCCGTACTGCCTCGTTTAGATTGGTGGAATATAATGTTTTTTTCATTACATTCCATCCCTTGGCATGTTTGGAAATGTAAGAATGAAATTTACATCACCTACCGCACTCTACCTTTCCACCTAACCTACCCCACCACCCCAACCTGCCTCATTTACTTACCTACCCCACCTTAATCACGCCACCCACCCTACCCTATACCCTTCTTTATCGTACCTTACCTTATTTCGATCGTTCATACATCCACCCTACCATACCCAATCAATAAAATTGTAAAGAAAAATAAACATTCTAGAATTTAGCTTTCGCCTAAACTAAGAGTTATATCACGTGCTTATGTCGCATTAAATTACCACAATACACATGTTTACACTAGGGGTGTAAAATGAGCCGAGCAGCTCGATGCTCGTTCATGAAATGCTCACTCAAATAATATTTAATCGAATTCGAGTCGAATTTGAGCAGCTCATCAATATTAAGGAACCGAACTAGAGCATCAAAATGCTTGATTCGAAATGCTTGCGAGCCTTATCGAGCGGTACTTATATATATATTCTTAAATAATTTTTACCAATCCATCTTTTTCATTTTTTTAATTACTTTTGCATGCTTCTAGAAAAACTTTTGAGTTGCCTTTTATGAATATAAAATCAACCATTTAATAAAACTCACGCCTAGATCATCCACTTGTAAAACGAGCCGCTCGATGCCCGCTCGTGAAATACTCGTTCAAATAAGATTTAATCGAACTCGAGATGAACTCGAGCAGCTCATCAATATTAACGAGCCAAAATAGAGCATCTTTTTTCATGCTCGAACGAAATCGAACCGAGTTTGAGCATCAATATTTTTTGGGATTGCTTTGGATCGGTTACACCTCTAGTTTACACTATTAATCATTATGTATGCAATTAAAAATGATGTATGATTTAAGGGTATGATTTTTTTAAGGGGTTAACGGTATGAATATTAAACAAACAAATTAAAAGTACTTTCAACCTTCTCATCCCATTAGATTCGTTGTGACAGTATCATCACTTGTCGAGGATACACTCAAATAAATCAAATAGTTTAAGTAATTATCTTTTGTGATTTAAATATTATGTATTAATTATCTATGGCTTGGTCCCTAAGTTTACCAAGCCTATATATTTGTACTTTACCATTGTTAGCAAATCAATGAAAAACATATTACTCTAAATTACAATATGGTATCAGAGCAAGGTTAATTTTCCTCTCTCCCTAGTCTTACGCCAATGATCCCCAACCCTCCCCTCTCTTCTTTTTGTCCCACCTGTTCTACCCTCTGAAACACAAACAAAAAAAAAACACACAAAACAATTCTAGCTTAATAGCAGGCGGCAACATCACAAAAAAAAAAAAAAAAAAAAAAAAAAAACCCTAGCTTCCTCCCTCTCTTGTTCGAACTTCTTCTCTAATGTCAACTTTGACAGAATCAACCGGTGACACCACCGCCGACTCCTATCCCTCCTTTTCTCCCTCTTCTTCTATTCAAATTATAAAGCTTACTAGACAAAACTACCACCTTTGGAGAGCACAAATTGTGCCGTATCTTCGTGGACAAGGTGTTTATGGATACGTCGACGGCTCCATAACTCCACCGCCTGCTGAGCTCGCCGGAAACAATGGCACCACCAAGCCAAATCCGAAATTTGCTGAATGGTCTAAGACCGATAACCTAATTTTGAGCCTTATCACGTCTAGCCTCTCTGAAGACGTGTTATCGCAAGTTTACACCGCCTCAACATCGGTGAAATCGGGCGACCCTCAACACCGCCAGATCGCAAAGTCGGGCTAAACTCGTTCAGCTTAGAACCGAGTTAGCCTCCACGCGTAAAAACGACCTCGGTGCCGCCGATTATTACTTCAAAATCAAGAAGCTCGCCGACGAGTTAGCTTTGGCCGGATACCCCCTGAATGAAGAAGATCATATCGCCTACTTGTTGGCCGGCCTTGGCCACGATTACGATTCCTTCGTCACCATGATCACCGGCCGTACCAATATTTCCCTAGATGAAGTTTATGCGCTCCTCCTCACCACCGAAGCCCGTCATCAACACAACAAACCCATCATCGTTCCCTCCCCTTCATCAGGATCGTCCGTCCAACCTCCTTCTCTCAACAGTCGCTTGACCAACTATGCGCCCTCTCTCCATTGCGGAAACACCAATCGTGGCCGCGGATCACAAAATCAACGAGGTCGGGGGTGAGGCCGAGGTCGTGGTGGTCCTCGTCCCCAATATCCTGGCTATTCGAATAGCGATCAGCCCCCTCCGGTCTGTCAAATCTGTGCGAAGACCGGGCATACAGCCGCAGCATGTTATTTCCGATACGAGTATTCGCACCCTCCGGCTCCACGTCCTCCTTCCCGTCCTCCAGCTCCTCAAGCTTATGCTGCATCTCCACATGCTCCTCCCTACTCCCATGCTCCACCGAATGCTAATTGGATTTCCGACACCGGAGCGTCTCACCATCTAACTTCCGATTTTCGCAATTTGAACCTCTCAGCCGAACCCTATGACAGTACTGATCAGGTTCATGTCGGTGATGGTACAGGTTTGCCAATTTCTCATTCTGGTTCATCTTCCATATACTCCCCTTCCCAAACTTTTTATCTGTCAAATATTCTTGTCACTCCCTCTATTACTCGTAATCTTGTATCTGTGCATAAATTTGCCTCTGATAACTCTGTCTATTTTGAATTCCATGACACGTATTTTCTTGTGAAGGATTACTCGGGTCGCGTCCATCTTATAGGATATGTGAAAGATGGCCTCTACCACTTCTCCACCACGTTCCCTCGCCCTCCAGTTCAGGCCCTTACTTCTTCAGTCACTCCCTCTACCACATGGCATCAACGTCTTGGTCATTGCTCGGATCCCGTCCTTCGTCAAGTTTTGCGTCGTCTTTCTATTTCTGTTCCCAATAAAGCACCACATGTTGTGTGTGGCCCGTGTCAATTAGCTAAGAGTCATAAACAACCTTTATATGTGTCTGATTTTACTTCTACTGCACCTTTGGATTTAATCTACTCCGATGTTTGGGGTCCATGTATCGAACCTTCCCTACATGGCTCTCGTTATTATGTTAGCTTTTTAGACGATTATACGAAATTTTTGTGGCTATACCCTCTGAAAAATAAGTCGGATGTCGAAAGTATTTTTCCTTCGTTTCTTGCTATGGTTGAACGTTTGTTTAACACTAAATTAAAATCTATGCAAACTGATTGGGGTGGTGAGTATCTCCGTGTATCTTCCCTCCTCACCTCCATCGGTATTCAACATCGTCTTTCCTGCCCTCACACTCACGAACAAGTTGGCGCCATTGAACGGCGTCACCGCCAAATTGTCGAAGTCGGTCTGTCCTTACTTGCCCAATCCAAGCTCCTATTACCCTATTGGGAAGATGCCTTTATCACTGCTATCTATCTCATCAACCGTCTCCCATCCACTGCCCTTCAAAATAAAACTCCCTACGAAATGGTCTACCATCGCTTGCCTGATTACTCTTTTCTTCGTGTCTTTGGTTGTGTGTGTTGGCCCTACCTTCGCCCTTACAACCATCATAAGACCGATTTCCGCTCCGCTACGTGCATTTTCCTCGGGTATAGCCCGTCCCACCATGGTTATAAGTGTCTTGATCTTATCACTGGTCGTGTTTACGTTGCTCGCCATGTGGTCTTCGATGAATCTGTCTTCCCATACACTCCATCCTCGTCCTCTGTCCCGGCTTCAGATTCTCTCATTGTTTCCCTTCCTCCTTTGTTCCTACATCTCCGCCTCCCCGGCCCCGAGTTCCCCTGCTATCCAACCCACCTCTCCGGCTCACCGTCCGCCCTCTCCTTCCTCCCTTGCTTCGGCCTCTTCTTCATCTCCCACTCCGAGCCCACCTCCTCCGTCTCATCCCATGATCACTCGCACCCGAACGAACTCTCTCAAGCCTGTGTCCCTGCCTGACTACATTCGTTATCCCCTTCCCAAAGCGCTTGTCACCACAGCTTCCACTATCGACCCTACTTCTTATACTGACGCCTCCAAAAACCCCCATTGGCGTACTGCTATGCGAGATGAGATTGATGCTCTACTGCACAATCATACCTGGGATCTTGTTCCCAAAAGTCCTCATATGAATATTGTTGGTAACAAATGGGTCTATCGGACCAAACATCATGCAGATGGTCGCCTGGAACGGTACAAGGCGCGCTTAGTTGCTAAGGGGTTTCATCAGGCGGAAGGTGTTGACTTCCATGTGACTTTTAGCCCGGTTGTCAAACCGGTCACTATTCGTTTGCTTTTGTCTCTTGCTATCTCACAGGGGTGGACCTTACGCCAAGTGGACATTCAGAATGCCTTCCTACATGGCCATTTATCTGAACCGGTATATATGCAGCAGCCTCAGGGGTTTGTTCACCTGGACTATCCAGACTATGTCTGCCGGTTACGTCGCAGCCTTTATGGCCTCCGTCAGGCCCCTCGCGCTTGGTTTGCTCGGTTTACGGATGTTCTCACTCGCTTTGGTTTCGTGGGTTCCAAGGCCGATACTTCTCTCTATATTTTTTCTCGTGCAGGAGCTCGTGTGTACGTCCTTATTTATGTTGATGATATTATCATTACTGGTTCTTCGTCTTCTTTGGTTGAGCAGGTTATCGCTTATTTGTCCACCCACTTCCCGGTTAAGGATCTCGGCTCTCTTTCCTACTTTCTTGGAATTGAGGTCCTTCCTCACTCTGATGGTATTTATCTTACTCAGCGGAAGTACATTTTCCAGCTCTTGCAACGTGCTGGCATGGACAAGGCCAAACCTTGCCAAACTCCGATGTCTGCCTCCACACAGCTTACTCTGGATTCCGGCCCTCCTTGCTCCGACCCGTCTCTATATCGCACTATTGTTGGAGGCTTACAGTATCTCAGCTTCACTCGCCCGGATATTGCCTTCGCTGTTCATAAGGTTAGTAAATTCATGCACGCTCCTACTGATGCCCATTGGACGGCTGTTAAACGCATCCTTCGCTACCTCAAGCACACGGTCTCTGATGGTTTGCTTCTCTCTCGGCATTCCCCTATCTCATTGGGTGCTTACTCTGATTCCGATTGGGCGGCCGACTCCGATAACCGTCGCTCTATTGGCGCTTACTGTATCTTTCTTGGGAATAATCTTATCAGCTGGCGTTCCAAGCAACACTTCACGGTCTCCAAAAGTAGCACCGAGGCTGAATACAAGACCCTATCCAATACTGCGGCAGAATTCAGTGGCTCTGCAGCCTCCTGCGTGAGATGTCCATCTCACTACCGGCCCCTCCGACGCTCGGTGTGATAATATTGGTGCTACGTACCTCGCTCACAATCCGGTTTTCCATGCTCGCACCAAGCACATTGAGATTGATTTCCATCATGTTCGGGAACTTGTTGCGGCTCGCAAGCTCGCCATCTCCTTCATCACCTCTCGGGACCAGCTCGCGGATCTTCTCACCAAGCCACTGGGCCAACCGCGATTTTCCACTCTCAAGGCCAATCTTCGTGTCCAGTCTCTTCCCACGGGATTGCGGGGGCGTGTCGAGGATACACTCAAATAAATCAAATAGTTTAAGTAATTATCTTTTGTGATTTAAATATTATGTATTAATTATCTATGGCTTGGTCCCTAAGTTTACCAAGCCTATATATTTGTACTTTACCATTGTTAGCAAATCAATGAAAAACATATTACTCTAAATTACAATATCACTCATAACAGTGCAGCCCGGCCATTTAATTATTTTGTGAGGGAAGAACGATATATAACGATATGGAAGTCTTAGATCCGTAATGGATTTGGCCCGCAACGCCCAACTAAATCGATGTAATTCTCAAAGTAACATACGCACTGACGATTCGTCAGGTTTGAGCTCCCACATGGAACGATGAGGATACGTTACTTTGTCTGGAGCATTCTTCAATCACAGGACATACATGATCTGATAAAACGCGTTGCAGTTGTCCTTCCCTACCGGTTGATGAACCCCTTTTCTGTTCTACTTTATCTGCAAAAATAAACACTGCCACATATATATACTCTATCTTTTTAATATAAATCTAAAAAGAAAATTACATCTATCACATTCTTCAAGATTCTGTAAAATTTTCTTATATCAACCAGATTCATTCACATGATGTAAAATAAAGAATATGATGTATCATGGGATAGAGATTTTATAAACACGAAAATATAATACTATTGCAAACCGTAAAATAGAGATGACATTAAAAGTAGCTGATGGACGTAATACATGAAAATATACCATAGAGTGCAGAATTTACCATAAGGTGCAGTGCTGGAAGCCTCTTCTCCTGAGACAATTGCTTGAACAAGGAGGATAAAACACAATAGCAATATTGTTCCAAAAATAAATGCTATTTTCATTGGGATGGCCATCTCTTAAATTAATTAATTTCTTGCTTTTCAATTCTTACTATAAGTTTCTCCAAAAAAAAAAATAGGAAAAGGTCGTTAAGGACAAGTTTAGATCTTATTTGGATAAATAGGACAAGAAAATAACGCAATGGTTGTGAAGGACAAAAAATGATGTATATCCAAAAATACCCTTTATAATTATAACTAGTCTGATTCCTCTATTATGAGCATCATTCATCCATTATCCCAAATCTAGAAACCCTGGCCTCCATCTCTTCTCCTACCTTTCTGATTTTGAATCCGGCTGCCATCAGAAAATCCCAAATCTAGAAACCCTGGCCTCCATCTCTTCTCCTACCTTTCTGATTTTGAATCCGGCTGCCATCAGAAAATCCGGCTGCCATCGTTTTTTCATCATTGAATCCGGCTGCATTGAATGCTCGATTTGGTCACGTTTATTCATACAGAGACGTGAAAGCCGATGTCTTTCATCTTTCTCTTCTGATTCGAAGTGTAAATGGTGAAATTGATCCATTTAGTGCGTTGATTCACTTCCGTTTTCTGAATTGCGGCAGAGTTGAAGAAATGGAGACCGAGAAGGCAGAAGATTCGGTAGTGTCTCTGTTTTGCCTCCCTTTTCTTTTTTCTCGCCGCTGATCTCCATGGATTCGTTTAGTGGAAGCTTTTCTTCTTTGGCGGTTTTTTCTGGCGATTGGGCTCCTCTGATTGCAGATCTGCTTGCTGTGTGGGTTGCAATCGTTGGATGCTTTGTAGTTCTTGGCGATTGGCGGCTTTTACCTCTCGCCGCCGGTGGTTATTCTCTCTGGTTTTTTTGGTCTCCGGCGTGTGGCGAGGCTTCTTGTCCCTGGTTCAATGGCTGCGTTTAGCTATTTGATATAAGTGCAGTTTAGCTATTTGATATAAGTGCAGAGCTTTTGTTAAACCTGTAATGGATTGTTAGGTTTTGCTGCATTTCGGTTTTGATCAATTGTTGTTGTATGAATCCTACTGTCTTTATTTTTGTTCTTTAAGAATTGTTGTTGAAGAATTATCAATTGATTGTTTTTGAGGAATTATCAATGCATTTTTTGTAATGTTACTACATTTTTGTAATGTTACTACAGTTTTGTATGAATATGCACGATCTTAAGGTACACAAATCCCTATCGTCCTCTTTCCAAGTAGGGTATAGAAAGAGTAACGTTTTGGCATTTTTTCTATGAATATGCACGATCTTAAGGTACACAAATCCCCTATTGGGGTTCTCCTTCCCCAGTAGGGTATAGAAAGCAATGGAAACACCCTTAAACATAGTAACACATAATGTAGTAACTCATAGTAACACCAACACGTAGTAACACCAGCACGACTTTAATGTGAAAAGAAAAAAAAAATATTATCATTAAGGGTATTTTTGTACATCTCTTTTTTTGTCCTTCTCAACCAAATATTATTATTTTTTTGTCTATTCTTCATTTAAGATGTAAAGTTGTTCTTTAGGACCAATTGAAAAAAAAAATAAATTCTTACTATAAGTAAACTAATGTTAGGATGGTATGAGCTACTTCAGTCTTAGTTCCTTTCTATTTATAGTCCTCCTTTTTTAGTTTACAGGATGTCATATCATATATATATATATATATATATATATATATATATATATATATATATATATATATATATATATATATATATATATATATATATAACATGAAAACAAAATCGACATATATGTTTGAAGGGTGTATTTTACTTTTTTGAGCAAATGAGTCAAAAGATTTCAAGAAACTATCAATCATTTTAATTTTCACAGCACTTTATGTAGTTGCTGGTTAGCTACTTCTATTTATTTAAACTTTTTCCAAGCTTGACTTTGAATGGATATACTTTGAAGCTTTTGTTTTCGACGTAAGCAAGGCCGGTTTAAGCTATAGGCACGTGAGGGATACGTCTAGTGTAATATTCTGAATTTTCGTAAAGGGTAAAATAGTTTCAAGAAAATTCTGAATATTATATTTAATAATAAAGGATTAAGTTAATAAAAAGTTGAAGTTAATAATGGGAGTTTTATTTTTTTACTAATAAACCTTCCCATTATTCTAGGAAGGTGTCTGAGAAGTTCAAAAAGAAAATTCGAACTTCATTTTCAGAGGAAAAACAAGAAAAGGCTGAGAGGAATCTTCCCCATATATCATCAATCGTTCAACGGTTTGCTGATTCGAGTAGAGTTTTGGAATCCTCATGATAAGAGCTTTGTTTTGGCACCAAAAGTTGATGTTTCAAATGGTAATAGTTTTACCCTAGTTTTAGAATCTTCAAGTTTTGATCATGTTATGATGTTCTACGTTGTTCAATTCGTAGCATAGAGTGTTTAGAATATTGTGATCAATGTTAGTTTAAGTTCAGATTGTGATCAAATAGGTTTTGTTGAATAAGATCAAGGTTTTGATGTTTGCTTTTGAAGTTTTTCTTGGCTTTTGCTTTGGAATCAAAATAAGAGGGTGTTCATATAGAAATTGTATTGTTTATAATGTTTGACAAGTTGTTTAGTTGTATTTTGATGCTTTTTCTGTGTTGAATCTGCTGTATATTGTTTGGTTTTGGGTTGGATCTTGATGTATAGAAAATCTGCAGTTTTTAGGGCTGTTTGACACTTTGGCGCTCGCCACAATATGTTTAGCGCGTGCCAAAGGTGAACAGAGAGTAAACATAATGGTTTTAAGTGTTTTAGCGCCCGCTGAAAGGCTTTAGCGCGCGCCAGTGATGAACAGAGACTAAACATAACACTGCTGCAATTTTAGCGCGTGCCAATAAGCAGTGGCGGATCTAGGATTGTTTTTCATGGGGGTCCAAAATAATATTAACATTTTATTACAATGAATAGTTTGCAAACTACACTTGCTCCCTGCGATTTCTCATACTTTGAAATCGTTTAATTACATCTTCATTTTTAATACTACTAAGCAAATCCTTTTCAATGAAACAAGTAAGACAGTCATTTAAAAATCGATCATAAATCCGGTTCCGCAAATTCGTCTTGACAATAGTTATTGCTGAGAAGCATCTTTCCACACTTGCAGTTGTTACAGGCAAAATCAATGCTAACTTCAGAAGCCGATACACCTATGGATATGACAAGTGTTTCCTTGTTTGCACGAGCAATGTAGACAGATTTTCAATCCCATTCAACTGACTAAACTTGCCATCTCTTCGCACATCCAAAATATATGACTCTAGCTGATTCTCAGGCATCATACAATCAATAACAGAGAAGTCATTAGGATAAAAATGAGCTAGCTTCATCAAGTTTGTTGCATCAAAATCACCAAAATTATCACTTGGACTCAAACTAGCAACACAACGAAGCAACTCAGAATTGATCTCATTGAATCGATCATTAATCTCAGAAATTTGCATATCCACAATTGCATAGAAGCATTCCACACGATAATGAAAATCATTTGTTGTATTACTTTTACGCCGAGGATGATCAAGATCAACAAATTCATCATTCATATCCAAGCAATCAATTTGATTCTTGTTGCAAAATAGAGTGATCTTACGTAAGAGATTTTCCCATCCATCATTTCTTACCGCTTGTAGTCGTGCTTTAACTATATTAACAAGTGTCATAGCTCTCAAAATGTCTTCATCTTTCTTTTGTAAATCTAATGACAACTCGTTTGTGATCCCCAATATAATCACCATCAATTGCAAGTTGAAGGCGAAATCAAATGATTGAATATATCTCAACAAACCACGTGCTTGAGCTTGTTTAGACGAATCTCTGGCATCACATTTAACAAATTCAAGAACTTCAATTACAGTAGAGAATAAAATATTCAAATTCAACAATGATTTATAATGAGACCCCTAACGTGTGTCACCAGCTCTTTTAAGACTTAGCTCTTGATTTAGTCCCTTCCCTGTCTCAATCAAACCACTTGCGATATCTTTTTGTAGGTTTTCTGCTTGAATGTGTCGAATCATGTCTTTACGCTTACAAGAGGCCCCAACAACATTCAATAAAGTGGATATCATATTAAAAAAATCCGCAATATCAACATGTTTTCTAGCCACAGCAACAAGAGCCAATTGAAGTTGATGAGCAAAACAGTGAACATAATATGCAGACGCATTTTCATTCATAATCAAAGTTTTCAACACATTGAATTCACCCTTCATATTACTTGCTCCATCATAGCCTTGACCCTGGATTTGCGTCAAACTCAAATTCAAATTGGCAAATAAACCATCAATAGCAGATTTTAAGGACAAAGCAGAAGTCTCCATCACATGGATAATACGAATAAACCTCTCTTTCACATTCCCATGGGAGTTAACAAATCGTACAACTACAGCCATTTGTTCTTTACCCGGTACATCACTAGACTCATCCAACATTAACAAAAAAGAACCATTTTTAAACTCTTCAAGTATATGTTGCTCAATCTCCTGGGCAAAACAATGAACTATATCCTTTTGAATGCCAGGAGCAACCATTTGATTATTTTTTGGAGCATTTTTAAGAACGACGGCACGAACGGAATCATTTTGATCAGCAATAAGCTTAAGCAATTCAAGAAAATTCCCTCAATTCATAGAATCTTCAGACTCATCATGACCACGGAAAGGCAACCCTTGATGCAACAAATATCTACAAGATTCAATAGAAGCACATAATCGAACCCGATGTTCATGTTTCGCACTATTTGTCTGTTTATAAAAGGAACCCCGAATGGATTGCTCTTGTCTCATTAGATTCTCATACTTAATTAGTGACAAATTATGAGCACTATCAACCACACCAACATGACGATCCAACCTACTTTTTTTATTCCACGCAGAAAAACCTTCGGTTATAAATGTCCCTTTACCACATTGATTGTTGATTTGATCTCTAAACAAATAACAACACAAGCAATATGCTTTATCTTCTTTCACACTATACTCTAACCAATTAGCATATTCATCAAACCAATCCGAATTAAATCGACGCGATCTGTTTCCAATTTTTTTCATGGGGAAATTATGTTCACGGGGTTGACAGGGTCCCTTTAACAAATAAGCTCTTCTAATTTCATCAACTTGATTTGGATGATATTCAGATATCTTTTTCTTTCTGCGGGATCCGAAGGAGGCTATTTAAATCAACAAATTCTTTACTAGTCAAGTCAAGCAAGCAGAGCCTCTTGAGTACGAGAAGATGCACTACCAAAAGCACCTCTCCTAAATCGGTTCCAATTTCCTCTGGGACTGATATTTTTCTTTTAAAATATCTTGTGATACTCATCCCTAGAGCTAGAATTTCACTAGGTTACATTGTTAAAATAAAAAATAAAAAATAAAAAAAATCAGAAAAGGAATCCAAGTATCCAACAAAGATATGGCCAAAAACCACACACACATTGCCTAGAAAATTAATCTTACTGAATAGAAACTCAGAAAGTACTTAAACAACTTATCATCTTGTAAAAATTTCATATTGTAAGAATAAGACAAAACATTTATGGCAGGCAAAGCTATTCCGAAAAGAAAAAAAAATGAAGCAAATTACAAGCTGCAGCCTGCAGGCAAAGAAGAACAGAAGAAGGCTTGAATTGTAAATCGACTACAGACTACAGGCAGATGAAGATGGAAGATGAAAAACTTGAAAATCGCAGAAGAGTTGTCGGATTGAAGAACTTGAAATTCGCAGAAGGGTTTGGCAAATGGCGAGGAACGAATTGGGAAATTGATTAAGTTGCAAATAGACAAATGCAAAACGACGTCGTTTAGTAAAAAAAATTATTTAATTTCAGGGGGGTCCATGGACCCAATTGTGAACCACATGCCTCCGCCCCTGCCAATAAGGCTTGGCGCATGCCAAAGTGTTGAGGGTGAATTTATACGATTTATAACGCTATATTTTATGTTATTTTCTCTCATATTTGTATGAATCAGATATAAAAGCGAGTGTTTAATGGATTTATCGAGCAAATGGTATTTTAAATAAGTTATTCGCAACATAGGATTAATTTATGTGTTTTAATTATGTTTTTATGATTATTTGAGCGATATTACATTTTCCGATATTTTTATGTGTCATAAAAGCACAAATTCGAGCTCAAGAGGTGATCCAAAGATGATCAAGTCGGATTTGATTAAAGAGGAAGAGATAATGATGATTTACATTGAATTAAAAGGAGATAAAGATAAAGAAATCGAAATCAAAGCCATATTGGGTGGCGTCGAGTCCCGTCCGGTGGGCGGGCGTCGATGGAATTGAGCAGCGTCCGGAGATGGGAAGTTGATTCGAGGATGTTTGGGCCTGAAGTGGCGCGCCGTCTGGACGAAGCGTTTGGTCATGACTCGGCCCGATTTGAAGTTCATATGAAGAATGGACGGGCGTTCACCTACTACAGACGGGCGTCCATAATGCCGACTTAGTGAAACCGCCTCAAATCTCTATAAATAGCGGTGTTTTCTCCACAAAAGGGATCATACACTCATTATTCAAAACCCTAAACCTAGGGGCGGCTTTGGGCTGCGTTTTCATCTTTTATTCTGTTTTTATGCTCTTAGTTTAGATTAAAAACTAGTTACTTTTTATGCTTTGTTTACGCAAATTTGAGTTCTTGAGGATGTTCAGAGGCTAAAAGCTTCATCAAGCGAGTATTGTGAAGCCGTCCAACAATTGTTGATTTCGCTTTCTTTGATTATCTTTGTGAGTTTTTAATAAAGGTTGTTTCTTATTCCTGCGTATTAATGTTTAAATTGCTCTTATATCGGAAGATGTGCATGTTTTGATTGTTTATTGTTGATGGAAGTCTTAATAAACCCTAGATCACCATGAATAAGAATAGTAATTCGAATCTATCATAACGGAAGTTAATAGGTGCGATTACTTAGATTATAAACACAAAGTTTGCACCTTTGGTTAGAAAGCGCGTTAATCTTACATCGGAAGATAATAGATTAATAGATGAACTTTCTAAGGAATTAGGGTTCATGTTTAGGTGAGGTGAATCACAACCTAGATAAAAGCGCAATATAATCGAGATAGGAAATCAATGCTTGTTGGATAGGTGGATCAATCCTCGTTTGCTCGTTATAAATTTGATTTAAATCCTTAAAAGCTTGAATTTGTCTAGTTAGTTTACTTTTATACGCATCTTAGACTAGTTAGTTTAAATTGGTTCATGACCCGTATCCTTCACGGCTTTAGATCATCTCTTCTTCTGTCGGTTTTACGTTTTAGTTAAGTTTAATTTTGAGTATTCGTTTAGTTTTATCCGCTAATTAGCTTAGTAATCGTGACATAGGTTAGTTAGATAAAAACTAGAAATCACAATCGTTTAGTTCCCGTAAGATCGACCGGCATTAACCGCTATTACTACGATCCTTATACTTGAGGTTAACCGGATTATTACTTGTTTATTTTGTGTTGATAAAATCCGTGACAAGTTTTGGCGCCGTTGCGGGAACCGGACGGTTGTCTAGTTTTGTTTTCGTTTTCTATTTTTACTGTTGTTTTTTTTCCGTTTTCTGTTTTATCCCGTTTTAATTTCTGTTTTGAGTTGATAATTGTTTTAGGTAGTTGTTAAGTAGATAATTAGGGTTTAAAACTTTCCCTTAGTAGTTTTCTTGAAGTTAGATCTTACGTCTTTCTGCTTTTTAAGCGTTCTTTCTTACCTTCTTTTATTCTCTGCAAATTCACGCTTCGTTTCTAAGTTTTCCGTGAGCAAGCGGGCGTGCAGGATATTGGGCGCCCGTCGGCTGAAAATTATTAATTACGATTACGGTTTTATTCACTTAGACGAAGCGTCCATAAGTTTTGGGCGCCCGTTCGAGTATTCCGTTCTGTCAGACGGCGTTTAAATATCTAAGCGCCCGTCCGATCTCAATACCATCACGGGCGCCCGTCCAATCTTTTGGGCGTCCGTCCGGTCTTATTTTCCTCAACACTTTTGTTTCCTTCTCTTCTTTCCCGTTCTTCTCTTTAGGCTTTTAATTTTTAGTTTAGGCTTTTACTTTCTTCGTTTTAGGTTTTGTTCCACTTGTTTTTGGTCCGGTTTATGCAAACTCGGAGTCAAAAGGACCGTTAATATACACCCACGACCCGAAGCGAACCGTAGTCCGGCCAAGCAGCGGAATTTCCGTTCTGCGGTTACGGCGACGAGCGGCGAGATCTTGAAGAACAACTAGCAAGAGAAATCAGCGATTTTGTGATAATGGCGGCGATAATAGGCGTACATTGGCGGACTACGCCATGCCAGGCGAAGTCAAGGTCAACCCGGCTATTGTTATTCCGACCATTCTTGCACAAACCTTTGGTGAAGCCAGGACTTATCCGGATGATGCAAGACGCATCAATTTTTCACGGCTACCAATCGGAGAATCGCATACCCACTTACACACATTCTTAGAGATATGCGGTACTACACGCATCAGGAGTAAGTGAGGATGCTATCAAACTTAAATTATTTCCATTTTCGTTGAAAGGGAGGCTAAAGAGTGGTACACCTCTCTCCCATCTGAATCTATCACCACACAGGGCGAACTCGAAAAGGAGTTCTTGAGTCAATATTTTCCACCTTCAAAGGCGGCCCGATTGCTTAAATTACATTTTCACATTCTATCGAAAGAGAATGAATCTTTCTTGAGTGTTGGAAGAGATTCAAGTCCCTTCTTAGAAAGTGCCCCCACCATGGCTTGCCCTTTGGAAAGGCAAGTCAATACATTCTTGAGTGGATTGACCGAGCTTACAAAGGCATGGTCAATAGCTCTTTGGCGGGGCATTTCAAGAAAAGCGCTTTGATGAGGATGGGCATTGTTTGAGGACATTGCAAAATATAACTATGCCCCTCTTATCAAGCAATTCAAGCACCTCCTCCTCCCGAGGTTGAGGAAGTCAATATACAAAGTTTGATTGCCATCTTTGCAAAAGCGAGATGGTACCACCTCAAGTTTCCAATCCTATAAATCAAACTTCTTCTTTTCCACGGAACCCTCGGGTTACGTATTGCGAAAAAATTGTTTGTCGGACCGGCCATATGAATGGCCAATGTCAATTTAATGCCCTTGCACCTTATCAAGTGAATGCTATTTCATGACTATGGATGAGTACAATCAAGTCACATGTCAAAGCGTGGCGAGGTGGGGCACACTTCTAAATTACGCCTATGAGCGGATGAAGCGGAAGTGAATGCATTCTATGGCGAGAACAATCAAAGGTTCAATCGGTTTCGAGGCCAGGGCAATTTTCAAAACCAAGGGTTTAATCCATCTTCAAATTTCAATCCCAACTCAATTTTAATTGAATCGAATTTCAACGAAACCTTGGATTTAATCGAATCAAAACTCGAATTTTTCCAATCCTACGCAAAAATTCAATCGTAATTGGCCTTCCAATTCAAATTCTCAATTTCAAAGTCGGCCCACCTGATTCTATGCTCCAAATCTCCAAAACTCTCAAGGCCCCTCCCAACCTACAAATCTTGAAGCTAAGTTGGAGGAGCAAAGTAGATCGATGAAGAATCTTGAGAGACAAATTGGGCAAGCTGGTGGAAGCGGTTGGCTTCTAGACCCCAGGCGGTGCCAGGTTTCAACGAGAAGAATCCAAAGGGTGGTCAAGTTGCTGGTGATTTGAACAAAGGCCCATATCTTGACCTCGTGCCATCAATTCAATACGGTAAGGAGGAGGCCGGTGCAATGAATCTAAGGAGGCGGTACACAAGTTAGTGGTCCTTCCCATCCGGGAAACCACCAGCCCCTCCTGCCATTGATAAAGCGGGGAGGGAAGCTGAGCACCTACACTCCCTCAACCGCAAGAGAAAACTCAGGTGGGTGATCCACGAGAGGTGAAAAGCTTGGTGATCCTCAGTGGGTGATCCTTTGAGGGTGAAAAAGCAAGCGAAAGTCGGGGGGTGATCCCCGACTACTAAGAAATCTGAAAAAAAAGCTGTTCGTTGGAAGGATCTCGGAAGGCAGTTTGTTAGTGCATCCTCAAAAGTTTTTCTCGAGGATGACCTTAAGAAACTTCCATTTCCACCGAGAAAGAGCAACATTCCCTTGATTGAGGATAAGAAGTATGAAAAGGTACTAAACCTTTTGAAAAATACTCAGTGAATCTTCCATTATCGGATGTCTTAGTCGAGATGCCTAAGTATACAAAATTTATCAAAGGATGTCGTGTCTTGAAAAAGAAATTAGCGAGGCATGGAAAGGCATATTGGTGAGGATTGTTCCATGATCAATTATGAAAACTTACCCGATTAAAAAAAGCGACCACTGGCAAATTCGTGTACTACAGTATTAATGGGAGGTCTAGTCTTCCCAAATTCTTTGTGTGATCTAGGTGCCTCTATAAGCCTTATGCCAATGTCGTATGCAAGCGGCTCGGTTTACAAAGCCTTCTAGAACCCACTACTATGAGTTTACAATTCGCGGATAGATCCTCTAAGAAAGCTTCAGGATCTAAAAGGCGTTTTGGTTCAGATTGATCGATTTACCTTTCCAGTTGATTGGTATGTTTTAGATATAGAGAAAAGCAGCGTTCCCTTGATTCTAGGAAGACCTTTCCTATCTACTGACTAGAGCTCTCATCGATTGCGATGGTGGGCAAGTGACTATCCGAGTTGGTGACCAAGAGGTGAGTTACAATGTCTTAAAGTCCATTCAAGTACCCTCGGCCCTCCAACCGGCTTTTCCATTGATTATATGACGGATGATTTCACCGACTATATGGATAAGCAAGTCATGGGTGTAGAAGCGAGAATATGAGCGATTAGTTGATAATCCGAATACTCATGGTATGGTGAATCTGGATCAACTAGCGGTGATTTTGAGGAAGAGTTTGTTGGAAGGAGAAGCTTTGGCGGTGGGACCACGAGTAAACTCAAAGATATTGAGTTGAAAAGTGGAGATCTCAAGTCTAGTTTAGAAGACCCCCTGTGATTTGGTATTGAAGCCGTTACTAAACATCTTAAGTATGTGTTCTTAAGAGAAGGCGACAAGCTTCCATTAATCATATCCGCCAAGCTTTTCCGTATAGAGGAAATGGCGATCAACGTCTTGAAGAAGAATGAAAAAGCTTTTGGTTGGCAAGTAGGAGATATCGGGGAATATCTCACGACATCTGCATGCACAAGATCAAGGCGAATGAGGGTGCCAAGTGTGTCGAGATGTGACCAGAGAAGGCTCAACCCTCATATGCAAGAAGTCGTTAAAAGAAATCATTAAACTTACGGACATGGGAATCATTTATGCCATCGCGGATAGTGAATGGGTTTCCCGACTCAAGTAGTTCCCAAGAAAGGTGGAATTACAATTGAGAAGAATGAGAAGGAGAGGAAATTGCATTGAGGCTTGTCCTTTGGTTCTGAGTGCATCGACTATCGAAAGCTCAATGAGGTAACCATGAAAGATCACTTTCCCCTTCCATTCATTGACCGGATGCTCGGCGTCTGGCGGGACACGCATTCTCTTGTTTCCTAGATGGCTATTCAGGATATTTCCGGATACCCATTGATCGGTGACCAAGAAAAGACCACCTTTACGCCGCCCTTATGGTACATTCGCCTCTGAGACGAATGCCGTTCGATCTCTGCAATGCCCCAGCTACATTTTGATGTATGCTAGCCATCTTTGACGGGCTTGTAGAAAAGTGTATGGAGATTTTTATGGGCGATTTTTCGGTTTTGGTCGATCTTTTGATGATTGCCTTAACAATCTTGATCAGTGTTATCGGATGTGTGGAAAGAACTTAGTACTTAATTGGGAAAAATTCCATTTCATGGTAGATGAAGGAATAGTTCTTGGCCACAAGATCTCACCAAAGGTATAGAAGTTGTGAGGGCAAAAGTAGAAGCTATCGAGAAGATGAGCTATCCTAAAAATGTGCTTGTGAAGTGAGAGGCTTTCTTGGACACGTAAACCTTCTGAAGAAGGTTCATTCAAGATTTCTCCAAGATAGCCAAGCCCCTGTCCACTTTACTAAAGGAAGGCGTTGAGTTTAATTTTGAAGAGAGCTGCAAGCAAGCGTTTGAGAGCTTAAGGATCGTTTAATATCTGCTCCAATTCTTGTATCGCTTTGATTGGAACCTACCATTTGAGCTTATATGCGACGCATCAAACTATCTTTGTTGGTCTGTGTTCTAGGGCAAAAGATCAAGGAAAGTTCGACCTATCTATTACATAAGTCACACATTGAACCCCTCTCAAGTTAACTATACTACCCTTTGAAAGGAACTACTAGCCGTAGTCTTTGCTATGGACAAGTTTCGTAGTTACTTGTTAGGAGCTCAAGTAATCGTGTGGGTGATCACGCCGCGCTGCGTTATCGATGACTAAGAAAGAGGCTAAACCGCGCTTACTCGTTGGATATTGACCTACAAGAGTTTGGCGTTCAAATTAAGGACAAAAAAGCGGTTGAAAATGTAGTGGCGGATCACGTTTCTAGAATGTTAAGTGAGGAAAAGGATGAACCGGATGATATAGATCTCTACTTTCCTCACAGAGAACATTATGTTGATGAGCGGTTGTCCTCACGATGTTCCATGGTATTCTTCCATTGTAAACTACCTTCATGGCCGTTATCTCGATCCGAGAGATGTCTTATCGAGGAGAAGAAAAGGTTCTTCTCGGATTTAAAATATTTCGTTTGGGATGAACCTTATCTTTTCAAGATCTGTAAAGATGGTTTGCTTAGGAGATGTATTCCAGAATCTGAGCAACGTGACATCATTGAGCAGTGCCACAGTGGACCCACAGGAGGTCACTTTGGTCCTTGGAAAACCGTTGCTAAGATCTTTCAATCCGGTTTCTATTGGCCTACGATCTTTAAAGATACGGAAGCTTTCTGTAAAGCTTGTGATAGGTGCCAAAGAACCGGTACTCTGACAAGGCGTTTTGACATGCCTTTAAAACCCATCCTCGAATGCGAAGTCTTTGATGTATGGGGTATCGATTTTATGGGACCATTCCCATCATCTTGCGGTAATAAATACATCCTAGTTTGCGTAGACTACGTGTCCAAATGGGTGGAGGCTCAAGCCACTCCTCACAATGATCATAAAACGGTCATGAAATTTTTAAAGAAAAATATCTTTGTGCGGTTTGGATGTCCACAGCGCTTGATCGGTGATGAAGGGGCGCATTTACGCAACCGACCCCACAGAAAGTTCTCGAAAAATATGGTGTCGGCATAAAATTGGCACACCATACCATCCTATGACTAGTGGTCGAGGTTGAAAGAAGCAACCAAAGTTTAAAGAAGATCTGAGAAAAGCGTTAATCGTCATAGGAAAGGCGGAGTCTAAAGTTGGATGATGTCTTGTGGGCATATCGAGCAGCCTATAAGACCCCCCATGGGTACATCACCATATCAAATGGTCTACGGAAACCATGTCATCTGCTGTCGAGTTAGAGCATAGAGCTTATTGGGCTACAAAGTTTACGAACTTTGATTCCCAATCTTGTAGGAAACATCGACTCTGCGATTACATGAGGTGGGCAAGTCGGACTCCAGGCCTATGAAAGTGCCGAGGATTAGTAAAGATAAGATGAAGCTACTCCACGATGCTAAGATTAAGAAAAGACAATTCCATGTCGGCGAACAAGTTCTTCTATATAATTCTAGGTTACATTTGTTTCTGGAAAGTTAAGGACACGTTGGTCCGGCCCTTTCGAATTCTCCAAATCATTCCGGAGGCGTTCTAGAACCGTGGTTATAGTGGTGACCCATTCGAGTCAACGGTCAAAGGTGCAAACACTATATTGGTGAACCTAAAGAGACATCTTTGATTGTTAAATTTCTCGATATTCTCGGATTGGGTGTTTCATGAGTCGGAGACACTAACGAGTTATCACCCGACTTGTTCTCCGAGGATGACGGAAGTAACCATACGAAGAAGTTCTAGCGGCGATCTTGATATGGAAGAGTTTGAAAGGGTGTCGGTTGAAGCGTCATCGGAGGGCTCGAGAGAATGAAGAGGTCGCCCATGGGGAAGTTCAAGCGTATGTGGAAAGCTATTAAAGATTTCACCCGTGTGTGTGAGATCTTTGTTTCTGCGACCACACTCTTGTCGAGCTTACGAGGTAGTGGTGGGCGAGAAAAGCCAAATGGCTGACCAGGCTGATTTTTCAATGGTGTCGAGCTAACGACATTAACCAAAAGCGCTCTTAGGAGGCATCCTATATATCCCTTATTATATTAGTTAGGTTACATTCACTTATTTGTTAGTGTTTTATTTATTTCGGTTTTAGTTTAATTAAGTTTTAGGTGATTAAGTTTTGTATTTATATCATCGAGATAGTGTGCTTTTTAGATATGGATTACGGAGTTCTTCACGAGGAGTTCCCATCATTAGTCGGATTCCACTGATTACCGTGGTGATGGACCGGGAGGCACTATAGTCTTGCACGTAGATTTTGAGCTTAGTACCCGTCACGAAGACCATCACTTATGTTCTCATCGTGCCCGCTGTTCGGGAGGTAGTGACTTCACCAGCGAGGAGCTCTGAGGGAGCTATAGGGCGTCCATATACGATCCTAAATGACCCTATCTTTGAGATCTAGCGCCTGGTACTCGAGATTCACATTTTAGAGGTTTAGAGGTAGCTGGAGATGGTGGGGCGTACAAGGCGACTATGATTTCCCTCCTGCTATTGATATGCTTCGCGTCGTCTCATCCGTTTGGTGGATTGGGACGAGATTTATCTGAACTAGCGTTAGTTAGGTTTATTCGTCGAGCAAGCGACGTAAAAAAAGCGCTTAGTGAGGCAACCCACTTATTCTCTATTTTTTTTTATGTTCTAGTGATTTTTATGTACTTTGTTTGATTTAAGGTTGTATTTTTGAAATTTTAAATTAAGTTTAATAAAGAGATGTGCTTTTGAATTTGAGTTGTATGGAATTTTATGATTTTTGCATTTTACTCTTGGGGCGCCCGTCGAGCGGGCGCCCGTCCACTATGACAAATCCTTAGGACGGACGTCCACAAAGCACTGGGCGCCCGTCCGATATTTTTCCTCCAATCTATATGTGATTTAAACTTTTGGGCGGCGTCTCAGGCTGGGCGCCCGTCCGATTCATCGATTTCCAGTGGGCGCCCGTCCACCGAAAGTTGAGACGAACGTCCAACATCATCTATATATACCCCCTGCTTGATGAACCTCACTTTTTCGACTTTTCAAATCGCAAACCGTTTCCTCTCCTCTTTTTGGCCTAAAATCTTCATTTCTAAACCATTTTGGCGATTCCAAGTGCTACTGAGGCGCTCTTGATCCCTCTCTTTGATTTTCTTAACCACATTCCCCAAACACGCAATATTTTTGGAGAATCAGGCCCATTCAAGTCGACTTTTACGAAGAAAAACATCGATTTTGGAACCCTATCTCGTGTTGTTTGGACTCGTTTTCACCTCAATCCACATCTACTCACCCTACTCGGTAAGTTAGTAACAACTTTTCTAGACTTCATTCCCGTTTTTGTGAGTTCGATCTTTGGGTCGGCTCGTTTTCTTGAATGTTACCTTAATTTGTTTTTTCTGGTTTTGGTGTTTCTTTTTACGCTCTGTTATGGTGATATGGTGTTGTGGTTGGTGATGAATGGGTTGTTTGGTAATGATTATGGTTGCGGTTGTGGTTTGGTTGATTTGAAATCCCGCTTTGGATGTTAAGCGGGTATCTTGTTGTGAATCGGGGTTGTTTGGTTAGAATAAGCTTGAATATGGTTCATAAGAAAGGCGTGGTTAAGAGGCATGGAAAGGAAGTGGCTAGGGAGGCCGGAAAGAAACGCAAGGAGTTTGATCCTACTTTGGTCGATCCCAATCGGGGTGTGAGTATACGAGAACAACCTCCAGAGCCACCCAAACTAGGGCTACTTTGAGAGATGAGCCGACCTCGACTTTGAGGACCGGTGACGATGTGCCTTTGATGTACGGATGCCTAGAGTTCGAGAGAGGTGGAGAGGTTCGTCTAGGGTGAGAAAGCCGTCGATACTACCGGGAAGAGGAACCGATTGTACCTAGGGCTGCCCCTCCTCGAAAGAAATCCAAAACCGTACCCCCTATGCCATTACCTCGTCGGTTCGTGAACCCTAGAGCTCACGATGTGTATAAAAGCATTATTTCTCGCGGACGATGTTGATTGAGCGGGCCATTTTGGAGGCCAAAGTCGATCCGGGGTTCGTTAAGTTGCTCAAGGATCGGAAATGGGAGACCTTGATGACAATCCCGACTACCCCGGTGAATAGCTCCGTAGTTCGGGAATTTTATGCTAACTGTTCGGAAACCGATTTGGGGAGGAAGGTAGTCGTGGTTCGAGGGGTTGAAGTTCCTTTTACACCGGAAGTGATTAATCGGAAATACAACTTAGCGGCTTTCGAGGGTCGGGACTACAAGGAAGAGATTGTACATAGACAGAGTTTGGGGCAGGATCCTTTGGAGGAGTTGAGGTTAAGAGTGTGTCCGGACGTGGCATGGACGTTAAGACCGGGCGGTGACCGGAAGGAGTTGGTTACCACGACTGGACGGAAGATTGGAAGGTCGGTGTCGGTTTATTCGAATCGGTTGTTGCCTAAGAACAACTTGGCGCACTTTCATATCGGTGACCTAGGCATGTTATGCGCATTGACATTTGGCCTGAAGCGTGAATGTGGGGCGGCGCTATATGATGAGGTGGCTATTAATCGGAAGATTTATACCCGATGCTTGATTATCCTCACACGATACAGTCGTATCGATCTTTGGTGTGTGCTGAGTATGGAGCCGATCACAAACCGAAGAATCCGAGGCCGATCTGGTAGCGAAAAGGTTAAGCCTTCAGGTCGTCTCGAGATGGAGACACCACGAGAGCCGGTTCATCTTCGGCACCACCTAGAGCGTCTACGGTTCTACGCTTTACGCCGCCGGTCCGGACGCGGCTAAGTATGGCCAACAGTGTGCGGGAGTGGCTGGAAGACATCAGGACGTCTCAGAACAACATTTTGACGATCCTACAGTGTATATGTGAAGGCCGGCAACCGAGGGATGACAGGATTTTCAGTCCGAGCCTCATTGATTTCCATTATTCTTCTGAGATTGAGCAGGCCATTGCCGACGTTCTTCACGAGTCTGAGTCCTCTTCCGATGAGGAGCGGTCTGATTCGGCACCTAGGGCTACATCACCACCTTCTGGCCCTCCTTCTGATCCCCCGGCTGATGATACCCCGGCTCCGGGCCAATCTTGATTTTCTTTGTCTATTTTTCACTTTTGATTTGCACTAGCTACTGTGACTGTATATTTTTGCTACTTTTGATTTCGTGGTTCATTGTATTTCGTTTTTTTTGCTACTACTTATTCTTTCGATGGATCATGTAAGCCATAAGGCACACGTACTTTCATTTCAGCTGTGTTTCAACTTTCTGGATGTATTGCATGCTTTCACTTTGCTTTATCTTCATTTTTGTTATCTCTTTTCATTTTGGTATGACTCCCCGTTTTCCCCGAGATGGTTCCATGTTTGTCTAAGACGTGCAGGTATCTACATTGTCTGGTTACGCATTCTTGAGTGTCATTATGAAGGCTCCGGCCTGACCAACGATTCGAGTTTCGATTTACATCAGCTAAGTCTTTTCCTTTTTCTTTCGTTTTGCACAACATGAGGACATGTTGATTTTTAAGTGTGGGGGAGGGGAATGTTTCGATAGGTATCTACACATTTGCTTAATTCGTAATGTTTCTATGCAAATGAGCTAAAATTTTTGAAATTTTCCGACACTTTTGTTTTTGTTTTGTCCCGAGTAGGCAATTCAATTTGAAGTTCGTTGTTTTTATAGTCATCTATGCGATATTTCATGTACTTGATAAGTTAGTTGTTTCACTTGACACTAATTTTCACGAGCCATAGTGACGATGAGCTATTTATAAAGTTATACCCCGTTTTGGATTAGTGGTTTTTTATTTTCTCGTAAGTCATGTGCTTAGTGCTACGTGCATATCGTGAGATTTATGATAGTTTGTATTTAGCTCCGAGTATGTTATACCGTGAATATCTGAAGGTTTGAATGTGATAAGTAACACGTAACTTATTGTCAAATGAAAAAGTTGAAGAAAAATATGAATTAATTGGGTGTGTCGAAAGCTAGTCGATGATTTGAGTGCGATAGGGTATACCACGTATGTCCTATACCACTATGATGACTAAAAGCTCACGACAATTAGGAAAAGATGCCTTATGATTGGAGTAAGGTAGGGTATTATCTCGAAATGTCCTATTCTACTATGAGGGCAATAGCTTATCCTAATGTGTGTTTTAAGTGAAAAAGTTAAATCAACTAAAGAATCGGTACGAGATTGAATATAAGGCTTAGTTTTCGTTAATCTTATCCCAGGTAAAGAGAAAGCGAGGATATGTTGTAGGGATTATCCTCTGAGTATTTCAAAAAGGCCCTAGATACATTCGATCATCTTTTTCGGGATATATCACGTTTGTAGGGTGCATCTTATGAGTGTCCTTTATTACTAGTCTACAAGGGGGTATTAGCTAGTTTTGCTTTGAGTTTCTCGAGTTTGGATATAGTGGAAGTTTTCTATGGCTATGCACACACACAAGGGTGAACTTCTGATTTATTGGATATGTGTTATGCACGTTTAGATGTCTGTTCTTCTCTCGAGCCTAACTTTTGTTTTGTTTTGCTCGGGACGAGCAAAGGTTTAAGTGTGGGGGAGTTGTTGAGGGTGAATTTATACGATTTATAACGCTATATTTTATGTTATTTTCTCTCATATTTGTATGAATCTGTATAAGAAACGAGTGTTTAATGGATTTATCGAGCAAATGGTATTTTAAATAAGTTATTCGCAACATAGGATTAATTTATGTGTTTTAATTATGTTTTTATGATTATTTGAGCGATATTACATTTTGCGATATTTTTATGTGTCATAAAAGCACAAATTCGAGCTCAAGAGGTGATCCAAAGATGATCAAGTCGGATTTGATTAAAGAGGAAGAGATAATGATGATTTACATTGAATTAAAAGGAGATAAAGATAAAGAAATCGAAATCCAGCCATATTGGACTGGCGTCCAGGTCCCGTCCAGTGGACGGGCGTCTGATGGAATTGAACGAGCGTCCGGAGATGGGAAGTTGATTCAGGATGTTTGGACGCTGAAGTGGACGCCGTCTGGACGAGCGTTTGGTCATGACTCGGCCCGATTTGAAGTTCATATGAAGAATGGACGGGCGTTCACCCTACCAGACGGGCGTCCGCAATGCCGACTTAGTGAAACCGCCTCAAATCTCTATAAATAAGCGGTTGTTTTCTCCACAAAAGGGATCATACACTCATTATTCAAAACCTAAACCTAGGGGCGGCTTTGGGCTGCGTTTTCATCTTTTATTCTGTTTTTATGCTCTTAGTTTAGATTAAAAACTAGTTACTTTTTATGCCTTTGTTTCGCAAATTTGAGTTCTTGAGGATGTTCAGAGGCTAAAAGCTTCATCAAGCGAGTATTGTGAAGCCGTCCAACAATTGTTGATTTCGCTTTCTTCGATTATACTGTGAGTTTTTAATAAAGGTTGTTTCTTATTCCTGCGTATTCATGTTTAAATTGCTCTTATATCGGAAGATGTGCATGTTTTGATTGTTTATTGTTGATGGAAGTCTTAATAAACCCTAGATCACCATGAATAAGAATAGTAATTGAATCTATCATAACGGAAGTTAATAGGTGCGATTATTAGATTATAAACACAAAGTTTGCACCTTTGGTTAGAAAGCGCGTTAATCTTACATCGGAAGATAATAGATTAATAGATGAACTTTCTAAGGAATTAGGGTTCATGTTTAGGTGAGGTGAATCACAACCTAGATAAAAGCGCAATATAATCGAGAGGAAATCAATGCTTGTTGGATAGGTGGATCAATCCTCGTTTGCTCGTTATAAATTTGATTTAAATCCTTAAAAGCTTGAATTTGTCTAGTTAGTTTACTTTTATCTCGCATCTTAGACTAGTTAGTTTAAATTGGTTCATGACCCGTATCCTTCACGGCTTTAGATCATCTCTTCGCCCGGCTTTACGTTTTAGTTAAGTTTAATTTTCAAGTATTCGTTTAGTTTATCCGCCAATTAAGCTAGGTAATCGTGACATAGGTTAGTTAGATAAAACTAGAAATCACAATCGTTTAGTTCCCCGTAAGATCGACCCGGCATTAACCGCTATTACTACGATCCTTATACTTGAGGTTAACCGGATTATTACTTGTTTATTTTGTGTTGATAAAATCCGTGACACAAAGCTGAGCAGAATGATCTACAAGGGTTCTGTTGTGCTTTAGTGGGCCAAAGAGCTTTAGCGCCCGCCAAAGACCCCTTTGTGCAGTTTTGGGTTTTATGACCTAGTTTTGAGTTTGGACCTTACTTATATGATATAATAAGCTTAAATTAATACAACAAAGCTATGAATAAGTTTCTGATGTGTTTAGCTACGGGACCGAATGAATTCTTCGAAGCGTTGAAGTTTGGGACCGTAGGAAGGCTATAAATGGCCTTGTGCTTTGATGGGTTGGTATTCATCGATGTATGTGTATGTGCTAGGCTTTGTTAGAGTATAGTTGCCTATGATGATGGAGTATAGTTGTTAAGTGAGCCTTTTCCTTGAAAACTTAGGTGGATAATTATAAGGGTGGCATCGGGTTGGGTCCTGGCCCTTAACCCTCCTACCCGATCCCGAGCCGACTGTGAATCGGGAATCTATTTTTCTCCCCGACCCCGTACCCGACAAGTGTCGGGACTCGATGATCGGTATACACGAATGTTCAGGATCCCGTCGGGTTAGGAGAAGATATCCCAAAAAAACGTCATCATAGATTTTTCGCAGCTTTTTTTTCAGGTTGGAATTTTGAGTGAAGTTAGGAAAATTATTACTTTCTCTAGTGATAATGTCGGAATTATCACAAACAAGATGATGCGATGGATATCTAGCTAATTGTGTGAGAATTTGTGTTTTATATCATTTCATCTCAAGAACTTTGTGAAGATCAAGTACAGTAAAAATGGGGTGTGTTTTGGGGGATTGTGACTGAGCCAAGGAAGATGCCTACGTACCATTGAGTGTAAAGGATCAAGCCACATAACGTAGTTCTGGTGTGCATGGAAACACCGCTATTTATAGATGATATAGTCGGCGTTTACAACAGGTGGGTGAGTTGTGTAGGCGGGCTTATGTTGAAGCCGCTGTGAGCTCTGTGTTGGTCGCTGTGAGTTTTGTCCGAGCTGGTGAAGAGATGAGGACGAGATGGTCGGCTCCGAGTATCTGAGCTGGATTTCACGCGGGCTGATCATCTTCTCTATCGGCATATCGCGAGAGCTGGTAGGCGATCTTTGCTCCTTAGAGTGACTCAGCTTATGATGGGCGAGCTAGCTAGGCCGCAGGGCTTTATCCTTTGTTGGGTTTACGTATGGGCCAGGCTTCGGATTCGCAGGCTATGAGTCGGGTTTGGCATATCATCTAGTAGCATATGCATCCATACTCACCTAACTCACCACAAAAGACATATAAATAAAAATTAAACATCATTTTTATCTCCTAAATCCTAATTGATCGTCTGTCGAATTTCATTGCAACATATCCAGTTGCCCGTCGTGCGCAAGCAAAAATTTAGCATTTAGTAATACAAGGTGATGAAGTGAATTGAGTGGTGATAAAATATGAAGAAAGAATAGATTGAAAATTAGATTACTATGATTGAAGAAATAGACAACTCGAACAAATGGACAACTCAAAGACGAAGAAGGGGGTATTTTTTTAGAAGAAACTTTATCTTTTTTGTCGATGATTAAATCATCAATTTCTATGAGGTAATTTTCCCCCTTAAAAATAAAAATATTTGTTCTAAAAAGATATATTTTCCCCTAAAAATAAGAAAAAATTATAATATATATATATACATATATATAGATATAGTCGGATCAGGATCGGGATCCCGTCAGGTTTTGAGGATATACTCGAAACCCATCCCGAAGTAAGTCGGGTCGAGAAGTTTCCCGAATAGTACGGGCCAGGAATCAATTCAGGTATGGGTTCGGGAAGGGTCGGGAATATGAGATTTTTTGCCAGCCCTAGTTATTGGTTAATAATATACATATTTGTCTAGCTAAAAGGTTAAACATCAAAAGCGATATATGACTGAAGATCAAATCAACAGAACTTGAGGCAGACGGACAATTCAGAGTTCTCGAGGCGGGTCATCGCTCATGACATCCCAACCCAAACAGACTTTGCCCTGAATAGATCACTTGATGCAAACTCTAGCATCCTCCTGGCAATATATATATATATATATATATATTGCTACATGATTCTCAGGTTCTATACACCAATTTCTCAAATGATTTTTATTCAAAATGGACTTTAACTTCCTACCATAGCCATCCCTCTCTTTCAGGTCCCCGAGTGCGACTCGAACCCAGAACATTTTGGTCCTATTGCTTGAGGGACACATGCGACTCGAACCCAAGACCTTTTTGTCATATGGCATTAACGTTCTTCGGGCACTAGGAGAAACAAGCCTCATCACCTTAGCACCCAAAAGGGTTTCAGACTTTTACCGAACGGATCGAATCAAACAGAATCATGGTTCTTATCAAAGAATGCAATGACGTTTTTGCCTAGGTCCAACTTTCAATGGAACTGTGCAACCATCTCTACAGACTAGAACTACACAAGACATTATTTTATCCCAAAACATATTTCTTCCAATACTCTTTATATAGAACTATTTTTTTGTACTAAAACACGAAAATAAACCAACATTTTTCGAGTTATATCCTACCCGAACCGGAGGAGGATATTCTGAACCGGTTTTTACATTCATCAAGATATAGATATAATAAATATTACTAATTGCGCCAACTGTTTTGCTTCTTAGCTTCGAACGAAGCTCCATCATTAAGCATGTCTTGAGCATCGGTCTCCATACCGAGCTTCGAGAGCGCGAGAGCTTGCATGTAGAATGCGGTTGGCCACTCCGGTAAACAAACCTGAGCTTGCATAGCATCCCTCAGAGCAAGCTCTGGTTGGCCAATCATTAAGTAGGATAGTGCACGTCTCACGAAGATTGTACCGGACGGAACAGACATCATGGTAACCAACTGCATCATAAGAACAAGTTCGTTTTTTTCTTACAACAAAGGCACATGAAAAAAGAGAACACGATAAAAGGGGACGTGTTGAGGCGTATTGTGTTTAAAAATGGAAGTTACCTACATCTTCAATAGATTAAGTTCGTTTATAAAAATGTCAATTACTTGACAATGAGGCCTACAACCCTAGAATCAAGAGGTTCTGGGTTTGAATCCCGCTCTATGTGGAGGAGATTATATATATATATATATATATATATATATATATATATATATATCTTGCCTATCGTATCTATTAAAAATATTTGCCAACGAGGCCTACCACAATTGTAGAAGTGAGGCCCGAGGCTCTGGAATCAAGAAGTCGTAGGGTCAAATCCCGCTATTTAGAGAGTTTATATATCTTGCCTATCATGTCTACATATACAAATATGTGTGTGCGTGTATATAGTAGTCATGTACTCCCTCCTTTTTTTTATTTTTTTATTTTATGATTAATGTGTCTGAAATAGAGTGTATAATAACAAAATTAACCTTCATTTCTTATGCATGGAAAATTGTACCAAAATTTGGGTTATTGAAATGAAGGGTAAATGGGGGAAAAATGATAAATGATGTATTAGTAATTTAAAATGACAGATAAATAAAAACACAGCAAATTCTGAAAAGTGAGTTAAAAAACGTAGGGAAAAACGTAGGGAGTAACATATATTTTCTATAAAGAGCATACCTTTGAGTAATAATCAATAGCATTCTTGAAATCTTTGTCCCTGAATGCTATATCGCCGAATTTCTTTGTGTTCAGCATGTCTTGCACTTGTTGTGTCCACTCTTGGAATGAAAGCTTCACAAAGAAATATTAAAACCGACCGAAACGTAAGAACAATATCTAAAAACGGGTCTTCAAATGCACCGACACCAGGTCATCATGTTGAAAAATGGTTATCGAAAAATATCGAGTAAATATAATCTACATTTGACTTTTATGAAGTTGAGAGTGCATAAAAAACAAATTATCCCATGTCCAAATGGACTCGATGTTTCGAAATGCACCTCGTTTTCTGCACCCTCTTCGTCTTTATAACCGGTTTTAAGCAAGATATCATGAACTGCAGTGAGATCCATCCTTGTACAAGCTTTTCCAAGAGGAGAGAGCATAGTCGGCAACACCACGGGGTTTTTTGTCAAACCCATTAATACATGTGATGCAACCTAAGTGTTACAATACAAAAGAAAAATAATAACTATACGGGTTTTAAATACACCACACGAAAAAAAAATCGAGCAATATGATGAGGGTGAATTAGTAATTTTTAAAAGTTGGATACAGGATTCGGATATGGATATTCATAACTCGTATATGTGAAATGAAGAACCATATTGAAAATCGAGTAAAAACTATGATGAAAATTTACACACACAAAGAATAAAGTGAGCACCTAGAAAATGTTTTAATTTGTGTTTTAATATTTCTTATTAAGTCCTTATAGTTTTATTATATAATGTTTGATCCTTATATTTTCAATATTTACACACGCCCTCCTGTACCCTAAATTTTTCAAAAAATACCCGCACGTGTATCCTTTATCCGTGTATCCGTACTTACGCAAATACATATAAAGTCAAACAAAGAATCCCAAAACGCGAGTAATACAAATAAGGAGGCAATGTTAGCAGAGACATTTTTAACAAGCACGTAGACATTTCTCGACTTAAATAAACATTAATTGAAACTCACTTCTTTCTGTTTTTGAAGAGGTGTCACGGCTGAAAGAAGAAACTTGATATCAGGTCGGTCTCGAGCCTCGTATTGGAGACATTTAGAAGCAAGTTCAACTAATGCAGTTGCATCTTCATTTCCATATTGTCCTTCTAAAGATGAATCCATAAGCATCAGCACATTCTTTCCCCTTATTAAATCCAATGCCTGTAATAGAACGATAAATAGTTAATAAGATAGACCGATTCGATGTTTTCACGTAAAAACGAGATCTTCAAGATAAAAACATAAAACGGGATCTTGGAGATAAAAACAAAAATCGAGATCATCGAGATAAAAACTTAATAATATATAAAAAGATCCACTTACATGGCTTGGAGGAATATGTTTTCCACTTAATAGGTCCAAAAGCACAGTTCCATAACTGTATATCACACTTTCTGGAATAACTCTTCCTGAAGAATAATAAGACCAAATACATAAATAATACATACGTACGTATTCAACACAGATACACAATTGGGCCGAATTTGTAAATTTTTAAATTTTGGAAATGGGATCAACTATCCATGATTCGGATAAGTAAACGAAGAAACTCAGCTCACAATTGGAGAAATTTCACAAAATGACGAAGACCCACCGGAAATGTAGAAAAGCCTGGCCAAAATGAAGAAAAACCACTGGAAATGAAGCAAAGCCAATAAGAACTGTTTTATTTTCAAGGATAAGAACACTTTTGGTTCCTTTTGTTTCATAATATTTGCACTTTTGACCCCTCGATGTTTCATCATTGGCACATTTATCCCTTGTCTATGTACTTTCTTATGAACTGTAAATTTTATAGTTTGGTCCTTATAGTGTGATCGTGTACAATTTGGTCCCTGTACTTTTCATATTTACATGTATCCCTTAACACCCGTATCCACTATACGTTTCAAATGAATCTTGCACCCACGTATGCTCAAATTCAAGACTTCAGGGAGTTCTTAAAGAGATATACCAGTGCGTAAAAACTCAGGGGGCGTGTAAGCCAAATTAGTACTGTAGCTTTTCCCATCTCTGCTGTTTTTCATAAGACCAAAACTAGATAGACGTGGATCACCTTCCTGTTTCAGACAGAAACGTATGATCAAATGGACAATAGTAACAAAAAAGAACATACTAGTTTACGCATAAACTACTTTTGGTTGAGGAGGAAAAACAGGTTCTACAAATTTATTTGTATGAATACCTCATCAAAAATAACTCTGTAAGCATTCAAATCGTGATAAATTTTCCGGTTTTCAGCTATGCAATGTTCAAGAGCCTGAGCGATATGGATAGCAACTCTTATGCGCATTTCCCATGGAAGAGGCTGTTTCTCCCCTGTAGCAAACATATGAAATAATGCAGTACTGATGAAAGGCATAAAACCCACAAAACACGAATATGATAATTCACAAAACTAATCCCAAAAGACGGAATATTAAGATTACAAATGTACGCATAGCAAACTTCCAGATTAAATGTCTTGGTTTCTGACATGATACCATGGATTGCATGTGTTGAAAAAATAGTTTTTTCTCGGAAAAAAGACCAAGAAAGTCAAAAATAATAGCTTTGACTTCCTCGAATTCAAGAAACTGTTTTCATTAACGTGGTGAGAAATTATCAACAAAAAATGGAAGCTTAAAGCCTTAAGACTGTCTGAACAGAAAAGGAATCAAAGAAAAATTGGCAAATCATACAGTGGAAAAGATGCTTCGACAATGTATCATTAGGCATATATTCTGCCACTAACAGTCGCTCGTCTCCCTCAGCACAACAACCTACAAGGTTTACCAGCCTTTTATGCCGAAGCTTGCCAACACCTGCTGCTTCTGCCTGCATTCCAAGTTACATCACAAGAGGCTTCTATAATTTTTACAACCAAAAACCAAGTGCCCAAAATGGAAAGAAACAAAAATAGCTACGGCAAAACAAGGGAACAAGAATAATGGGGCACCAGTGCACATCTACTGTGGCACCAAACAAAAAATCGGTATTCAAAAAGTCAATCGTACCCCTCAAAAAAAAAAAAAAAAAAGTCAATCGTGTATGGTCTATAATTGAATTTCAAAAAGTTGAATGTGTAAAATCGACTTTCTAGAGGTCGATATTCCGCATGGTGTCATGATAGTTTTGGTGGCACAGTAGGTTAGGTGTGGTGCGGGGTCCCAAGAATATATATACAAGTACACGAACCACATGTGTCAAATACAGAATCCGCAAAGCAACAAGCTTTTGGAGGAAAAAGTTGGAGATTAATTCAGAAAAACTGGAATCTTGTTTCAGATAAGATATGCAAAGGTAAATAGAAAGCCAAAAGAACCTGGAGAAAACGGTACACAAAATCCACAAGTTCTAAAATCAAACAATTATCATTAGTAGCTAGCAGGTAGCAAAAGGACCCTTTATTTACACCACCGTGATTCTTGGGTTCTGACAGTCGAATGTGAGAATCGACCTTCGAAAAGTCAAGAATCGACTTTTAAAAGGTTGATTCTGTGTGGTGAATGGTAGGTGGGGTGCACCGGTAAGTTTGATGAGATGCAAATAAAGACTCCCTACCAAAAAAAAAAAAAAAAAAACAAAAAAAAAAAAAAAAAAAAAAAAAAAAGAACCCCCCACCCCCCTTTCCCTTCTCTGTCACCCTTCTACCATAACTGCCATCAGTTTAACTCTTTTTCTTTACTCATAAATGAGAAGGATAAAGCAACAGAGGAATAAAAGCTTTAAACTTTCAGAAAAGTAAAGAAGATACATCATTATCATCAGCCATAATTACCCATAAAAATAGGCACTTTACCAAATCAAAAGTTCCTTTCTTAGAACTTTACACAACCATAAACCATTTCTCTTAATAAACAGGACTCCGATGCATTGAAGTGAAAAACAGCATGAAATTCTAAAGCATTAACATAATATGAAGGCCAACCAACATTGCATTACGCAAGAATATGGTGCATCATATCAAAATTCCCATACATAAGAAAAAAAGGACAAGCTACTAAGAATAATATTTACCACAAACTGTTGCGGGTCCGGCCATGATTGCTTCGAGAAACGCTTAATAGCAACAAGACGATTACTCCGAAGCTTTCCCCTATAAACAACATTGGGTGCTTTTTCACCACTTTCAGACACTATTAATTCACTGCTAAACCCATTGGTTGCAGCCCGTAGTTCAGCAAGCCCGAATTCCTTAAATGCAGGTGCTAGATCTTGATTTTCCTGGTCCCCATTAGCTACTAAAGTACAATAATTAAACCACTTAAGTCAATTACCCAAACTAAAAGAAGCAAATTATTTTAAATAAATAGAATTTTGCTAACAAACAGGTATTGCAATCCAAAGAACATTCTAAGAACAACTTTTTCACACAAAAGCCCAAAAAAGGTTGGAGCTTTCACAATTTAAGCATATTTTTCCCACAAACAACATAATCCAAAACAAAAATTAGTATTAACAGAATATAATTTTAATGAAAGAAAGAAACCCAATACCAAGATCTGGTTTAGATTCAGGCTGAGATGGCTCTTGGTCAGGTGACTGAACATTAGCAGTTTTGGACTGAAAACAGCCCATATTTTTCGATACTCACATAGACCAAACCCACACACACAATTACACACACAAAAAAAACCCACTTCACCAAATTCACTCCATGAATATTGAGAACTGAAAAGGGTTTTTTAAGTTCAAACCAAAGGGCTCTTTCTTTTCAGGTGAAATATCAAGAAACGTGTTTGACTCAACAGGGCTAAAGGAAAGTGCCCGTTTTGAGATGGGGGACAACAACTTTTGAAGGGAAGGGGGTGTTTTACAGATGATTATTGAGGTGGGGAAAGCAGTTTTGGCTATTGAAAGAAAAAAGGTACTGAAGACAAAGAAGAGCACATGATAAGTTGATGATGAGCACGTGAAGAGGGAGGGGAATGGTTTGGGTAAAAGTGAAAAAGGGAAAATACTTAGGCAAGGACTTCCTACGGATCTACGGTGAGATTCTGTTGTTAGACTGTGGCACACGTGCATGGCAGACTTCACCGCAGTAGGGAATACCCGCCAAAGAATTACCCCTGAAAAAGCCCCCTCCTCTTGTGCTTTAGATAATGACCGCAGTTACTACTCACTATTCAGCAACTTGTGTTCTTGAAATTATTGGCTCGATTTCATGTGAAGTTATTGTATGATGAGGGAATGAGTTGATGTGACGTATGAAACGATCAGAACCACACAGTTTAAATACATAATGAAGTGTGTGGTGTGTGGTGTGTGGTGTGTGGTGTGTGGTGTGTCACACGTGTTATCCGCACGTAGGTACACACCACACAAAAACATCTCCGATTCCATACCCAAAAGGCTTCACTATATCGTTTTTAGAGTTTTGTGAATCACACAAACCAACGGTTATGTTTACAAAGTTCGTATGGACACATTTCATTGTTGAGAGAAGTCGACTATATACGGAATCGAACCCTACAACCCGGTCGATCAACGACTAAAATTGTCAGTACAATGCTCATGTTGTCTTATCGTTGAGCTATGCTCCTAGGGGCCAAAAAGTTAATTATTTGTTAGTTATTGATAAATTTTATGGGACAATTTATATCGGGGCTTTACATTAAGACCATATACTTTTAACTTTTTTTTTATCATACACACCGTAGGTCTTTTATTGTTAAGAGAAATCGATCATTTACGGAATCAAACATTTCACCCCGGCTGAAAGGCAAGTAGTCACTATAATAACAATGTTAGAGCACTTGAAGTAGATACTGTAAATCCTTTAATCACCGTGTTTTAGAGATTTTAATTTGCAGATTTAAGAAAAATAACACCGCAGCAGATACTATATTTTTTAATGTAAAATTTCCTTCACATCTACCGTATTCATTCAGATTATGTAAAATTTTCTTTATATCTACCGCATTATGTAGAATAGAGAATATGATGTATTTCATTTTAAATAGAGATTCTGTGATGAGGGTTGAACCGAGCCTCAACACGTGTCATCTCCTAATTGATCAAACATTAAATGATGACATAAAAACTATAACATTAAGGGCCAGGAGCCCCACTTCACGCCTAAGGGCAGATCCGAACCCCATGTGGGAGATCGGTCCCGTTCCCCCGACCACCGCAGGTCGGCTAGGTTGCAATGGAGCTGGGCCAGTGCAGGTCGGGCCGAGACGGCCTGGGGGGCTCAACGTTGGTCAGCCAGAGCCTCATTTATATGATAATTAGCCCACGTGCTTATGAGATAATTATGGAAGATCCTAAGGATCCTTTACCTATTAATACTCTGATTTTGATATTTAAACTATCTATAATTATCCCCAAATTATAGGGAGATTATCCTTAGGGATCAAGAAATAGAATTCTTGTTGAACAAGGCTTTGGACGAGACGTCCTCTATATAAACAACCCATAAGGAACTACGGAGACTTGATTCTTGAATAATCAACAGGATACGTAGGCAACTTGAGAGAGAAACTCTCAAACTCAGTCTAAATCCACCCAAAAACCTTCCCTCGTTCATATTCTTCTTGATTTATGCCCTTGATTCAATTACCTCTAGATTAAATGGTCTGGGTTTATTCATAGACGAGATCCAGCATCGTCAATTGGCGCTAGAAGGAGTGTCTTCTATTGTAATGGATGAAGGTTGTTCGTGATCAAGTTAATGGCAAAAACATGCCAAAAATGCAATCAGATCGGAGGCTTATTGCCAGAGATTGCACCGTTAGAACAAGAATTCCACCGTTCAGATTGAATAAGAATGAGGGACGAACAAGCCCTTCAAATTTTGTGCCGATCGGAGTCCGTTTAAATTTCCGTCGTCGCAAGAAAGTTGTTGTTGTATCACCAAAAAGGCAGCAGTCACCAAAAACGCAGCAGTCAGTTCGTAGGCTTATTGCCAAAATTGCACCGTTGGAACATGAATTCCACCGTTCAGATTGAAAAATAAGGAGGGAGGAACAAGCCCTCCAAATTTTGTGCCAATCGGAGTCCGTTTAAAAGTCCGATCTTCGCGTAAATTTGCTATCAGATCACCAAAAATGCAAAGAAATACTAAAATGCAAAGATCGATTCGGTGGCTTATTGCCAGAGATTGCACCGTTGGAACAAGAATTACACCGTTCATATTGAAGAAGAAGGAGGGACAAACAAGCCCTCCAAATTTCGTGCCGATCAGAATCCATTTAAATATCCGATCGTCGCCAGAAAATTGCTGTTGTATCATCAAAACACAGCAGTCACCAAAAATGCAGCAGTCAGTTCAGAGGCATATTACCAGAGATTGCACCATTGGAACAAGAATTCCACCGTTCATATTTATGAATAAGGAGGGGCGAACAATCCCTCCAAATTTCGTGCAGATCGGAGTCCGTTTAGATGCCTAATCGTCCCCGGAAAGATGCAAAGGACAAACTCTTTAAGTCTGCAGCACAGACAATTTAACATGAGCTCTGCAGGTCGGGCTCATGGACGAGCTCTCAAGCTCACCAAAATCCGAGTTGAGCTCTCAAACTCTCCAGTATGAGCTCTCCAATTACAAGCTCTCTATCAGCGAGCTCTCTCATTACAAGCTGTCCATGTACGAGCCCTCATTGAAATTTATTCCCGTTTTTACTGTTGGAATAGTGTCCTAAACCCAATCGGGTTGGACCGGATCCGACCGGGTCGGATCATTTCTACTATTTATTTATGTTTATACATATATAAAATGGCTTTTCATTGTCATATATATGTTCTTTTAAAGAACCAATTATGAATTGTTATATGATAACGCCCTTAGTATTAAATCGTGATAGAGAAACCATGATATGCGATTATGGTTGATGAGATCTCTAATCACTTTAATAAGTTTGATGCTTAAATGTCTCTAGTCGATGTACTATTAAACAGACATTGATAGTATAAAACAGATCAGCACGTATTAGATGTCTTCTGTCTTTAAGGCGGTGGATAGATCTCGTCTCATCAAGTGTAGAGACACTTGGACCGTGACGTGGACGTGTATTAGAGAATGCGCGACGTTAGATCGACCCACTTACACGGTTAAGTGTCACACTATGTGGCGGTTGTGTAATTATCCTTTGGACCGAGTCTTCATGGCATCGGGGTGTGGATTGTCATGCTTTGACACTATTGAGGTTTCAGCCACGGGGGATCATGCGGTAGTGATTGGGTATGATCATCAAGCATCGCGGAGTATACATGATTGGTCGTCCGGGAATCGCGATCTATGATTGGGATCGAATATCCGAAATGGCCTTCTTATAAGGAATGTCTTACTCGTGAATCTTTGCAAAGTGGAAGTAAACGAGTTACTTTCGAGAGAGCATGATATCCAGATTATAAGATACAAATCGTTAATGTTTGACACTCGACGCACGACCGTATGGATATTATTACAAATGATAGATTGTAAGTTACACGGTAATCGTTTCACATGAAAGGTAGTAGTCATTGCATTTGACTCTTCCGATGATCGGGGTCACGGTGTGTTGCTGACGCTATCCCGTGATCGTTAGGCATGAAGGGCATTTTCATAATTTGCACTTTGTGTCTACGGCCAACATATTCGGAAGCCTATCGGGTCACACACATAAGAACATCTAGCCGGATTAAAATATGGTTATAGATGATAACCAAATAAGGAAAGTTTTATCTCACGACTATAAAGGTTATAGTGGTAAATTAATATGGTGGTATTTATTTATTATGAATAAATTAAATACAAGATATTAATAATATTATATTAATTAAATAATATTCCAGATGCCAATTTATTGGCATATGGGGCGCAACTTGTTAGTGTATAAGATACACTTGGATTGTGCAATTTAATTAATAATATTACCTATTATTAATATTAGATATTAATAAAATAAAATAATATATATATATTATGCATACATGCGTGTGTGTACACATTAAATGCAAATTAGTGATTTGCTTGTATGCGCACCAATGTATGATATTAATAGATTTTTATATGTGTTATATATATATGTGATATATACACGCATGTAAATTGATTTATGATAATAAAATAAAGATAGTAATATTAGATATTGACAAGATCTTGAAATATTCAATATAAGATATTGACAATATCCTAGATTTATTTAATATGAGATATTATAATAAATGAGATAAATCAATCAATTATATTTTCCTTATTTTATTGGAAAAATGTTTTTCTCCTCCACACTTTGGGCGCCACTTTCCTATAAATAGGAAGTGGGTGTCAATCTCTTTTGTACAACACAATTCCAAGAACTAATAGTTCTTTGTGTAAAATAGAGAGCATCCTATGTAGAGTTGGAGAGAGGGAAAAGGCCGGTCTAAGAACCGGAGTTTTCCAATAAGAATCCATGATGGGATTCCGGCGGGTGTTCGTGTGGACTAGCGGTAGAGGCCGAACACTGGAGGCTGCTCATATGTAACTACTCTCTTTAAACGGTCAAAGTGTCGATCTTTTAGATCAACCAAGGTAACCACCGTCTACTACTTGTTTGTTTATTGCTTAAACGAAGTCGATCTTGGGTAAAAGGAAATCAAATTTTTGAATTCCGCTGCGTTCCCGCGTAGATTTCATAACATTTACAACTTAAATGACCTATCTTATTTTGGAACTCACCCTACCGAACATAGCGAGTCGAGCTATCTTATTTTGGAACTCTCCCTGCCGAACATGGCGGGACGAGCCTTCTTGTTTTGGAACTCACCCTACCGAACATGGCGGGTCGAGCTATCTTATTTTGTAACTCTCCCTGCCAAACGCGACGGGTCGAGCTATCTTATTTTGGAACTTTCCCTACCGAACGTGGCGGGACAAGCTTTTCATAGCAGTACATCATAAGACCGTCTGCTTAATAGCACAACATCATATTCTATAAGACCGAGCTCGGCTTGGCATCACATTTTATAAGACTGAACTCGGCTTGACATCATATTTGGAGCTCTATTGAGCGCATCTTTAATAAGACCAAGCTCGGCTCAGCATCTTATTTGGAGCTCTATTGAGCGAATCTTTAATAAGACCGAGCTCGGCTCCGCATCATATTTGGAGCTCTCTTGAGCGAATCTTTAATAAGAATGAGCTCGGCTCGACATCATATTTGGAGCTCTATTGAGAATCTTTAATTAGACCGAGCTTGGCTCGGCATCATATTTGGAGCTCTATTGAGCGAATCTTTAATTAGACCGAGCTCGGTTCGGCATCATATTTGGAGCTCTATTGAGTGAATCTTTAGTTAGACCGAGCTCGGCTCGGCATCATATTTGGAGCTCTCATGAAAGTATCTTTAATAAGACCGAGCTCGGCTCGGCATCATATTTGGAGCTCTCTTGAGCGAATCTTTAATAAGACCGAGCTCGGCTCGGCATCATATTTGGAGCTCTATTGAGCGAATCTTTAATTAGACCGAGCTTGGCTCGGCATCATATTTGGAGCTCTATTGAGCGAATCTTTAATAAGCCCAAGCTCGGCTTGGCATCATATTTGGAGCTCTCCCTTGAGCGAATCTTCTATAAGACCGAGCTCAGCTCGGCATCACATTCTATAAGACCGAGCTCGGCTCGGCATCATATTTAGAGCTCTCCCTTGAACGAATCTTCTATAAGATCGAGCTCGGCTCGGCATCATATTCTATAAGACCGAGTTCAGCTCGGCATCATCTTCTGACTCAACATAACTTCTGAGCTCTACATGTCAGACTCTAAGTTCATAAAGGATGAACTAATTAAGTCAGCAGGACAGACCAACTGAGCTCTGCAGGTCAGGCTCCAAGTTCACAAAGGATGAACTAATTAAGTCCGCAGGACGGACCAACCGAGCTCTGCAGGTCAGGCTCTAAGTTCACAATGGATGAACTAATTATGTCGGTAGGATGGACCAAGCGAGATCTGCAGGTCATGCTCTAAGTTCACAAATGATGAACTAATTAAGTCCGTAGGAGGGACCAACCGAGCTCTGCAGGTCAGGCTCTAAGTTCACAAATGATGAACTAATTAAGTCCGTAGGACGGACCAACGAGCTCTGCAGGTGAGGCTCTAAGTTCACAAATGATGAACTAATTAAGTCCGCAGGACGGACCAACTGAGATCTGTAGGTCAGGCTCTAAGTTCACAAATGATGAAATAATTAAGGCCGCAGGACGAACCAACTGAGCTCTGCAGGTCTGGCTCTATAAAGCTTACAAAGGATAAACTGTTTAAATCCGCAGAATGGACATCGGAGCATAAAAAAAGCTATGGCAGATGCTTTAAATTGAGTATGCCATCCAAAAACTATTAAGTTATTGCATGGCATACTGGAGGGCTGGAAGAGCAGATCAGATGAGTAGACAGCCGAAAAATTTGCAAGGAAAATAACCGGAAAAAGCAAGGTAAGTTGCAAAAAATTTCATATACTATAATTTTTGTACTTATACAATTTTGATATGACCAAAAAACTAAGTCTGCAGTCGACTTCAAAATTAAGTCCCACTGAAAGACCCAAAAAAATTAAGTCTCGCCTCAGCCAGACTTAAGAAATTAAGTCCACTGAAAGGCACTTAAAAATTAAGTCTGCAGGACGGGCTCAACAAACATATGTCAGCAAATTTTATTAAGTCTGCAGGACGGACTAACTGAAATATGCAGGCCAGACTCAGCACATGAGCTATGCAGGTCAGACTCAGTAAATTTCAAAGGACAAACCCATTAAGCCCGCAGGTCGGACTCCAAAGATTGAGCTCCGCAGGTCAGACTCCACAATGTTTGCTGGTCAGACTCATCGAACTGAACTCCGCAGGTCGGACTCAAAAGTTGGTAAAGGACCAACTCATTAAGTCTGCAGGACGGACATAAACTTGAGATATGCATGTCTGACTCCGTCAAAATTATTAGGTCCGTAGGATAATTGAGCTCCACGGGTCGGACTCAGCGAGAAATTATAAGTCAGTAGGACTTACAAACTAACTCCGCACGTCGGACTCATCAGAAAATTATAAGTCAGCAGGATGATAAACCGAACTCTCTGCAGTCGACTCGAAAGTTTTAAGGACAAACTTATCAAGTCTGTATGTCAGATAATTGAACCAAGGCCTGCAGGTCAGACTCAGTCGAATTAAAACAAAGTTTGCAAAGGACAAACGAATTAAAGTTTTCAAGATGAACTAACTGAGCTCTGCAGGCCGGATTCAGTCAAAAGTATTAGGTCTGCAGGGCAGACCAACTGAGCTCCGCTTGGACTGAGCTCTGTAAGTCAGACTCACCAAGTATGCAACAGTCAAACTTCCTAAGTTTGCATGGCAGACATCGAATCGCAAAGCCCTGCAGGTAAATTTCAGAGGCAAAAAATCTACACACGCTACTCAATATGCCATCCAAAAAACTATAAGTTAATGCATGGCTACTGGGGGGGCAAGACACCCTACTGCGGATTAGAGTACTTCAGGTAATTGCTGAAAATAAAATTAAGGCAAGAGAACTTGCAAAAATTAAAACTTGCAAAAATTTGCATATATTAAAGCATTGTACAAGAAAAAATTGGAAGCTTTTCTCCAAAGTCTACATGACAGACTCCCAAGTTTGAGCTCCGTAGGTCAGACTCGAAAGCTTCAGCACCATGGGCCAGACCCGAAAAGTTTTCTTAAGTCTGCAGGATAGACATCAACTTTTAGAACTCCACAGGTCGGACTCAACAAAGTTTGCTGGTTAAACTCATCAAATTGAGCTCCGCAGATCGCCTAGTCAGCAGGACGGACAAAAGTATGACCTCTCTAACTCAGCCTCCACAAGTTTGTGGACCAAACTTCCTTAGTTCATAGACGAACTCAAACCGAGCTACGTAGGTCAGACTCATCATAAAATCAGTCCACAGGACGGACTTGAGCAATATCCCGCATGACGGATATGGCGTCCCCTTGTATTCAGAGCTTTGCAAGCCAGGCTCATTAAGTTTACAGGACAAAGTTAGTTCACAGATGAGCACAAACCGAGCTCCGTAGGTTGGATTCCTCATAAAGCAAGTCCGCATGACGGAAGAAATTCAAAGCACTGGATGTCAGGCTCAGTGCGTTTGCAAAACTGAGCTCCGCAGGTCGGACTAACTCTAAACAGCCAGTCTACAGGCCAGACTCGTGCAAGTCCGCATGTCGGATAAATTTTTTTGGGCTCCATATGTTAGGCTCGCTAACTTTGCGAAGTAAACTTCCTAAGCCCCCAAAGGGACCCAAGCTGAGCTACGCAGGTCGGGCTCGTAAAAATACAATGAAGCATAAATGAAATGCAAGTTCAAAAAACTAATAAGCATTAAAGGCTGAGCCCAGACTCTGTAGTAGGAGTAAGATTCTCCACAGAAGCATTGACCTGGGGCAGCTCAGCAGGAGTCGTTGAAGAAGAAGCAGCAGCCGCAGAAGGCACCAAATAAGGAGCTGCAGCAACGGTCTTGATAACGGTCAAATTGGCATCATTATTTACCATCAATCTACCCCGGATTTATGTTCTCATTGGGGATAATATGTATGAAATCATGAGTTAATTAGCTAAATATCATTAAGCCATGTCCGGGGTGACTAAATTGGTATTATGCGTATTAACCGTGTATTTTATGCGTTATTTGCTAGAAATAGAAGCTACTATGTGTGCTTTGGTTTTATTGACAGAGGAACGATTGTTCGAAGCATCATTTGGGCTGAATATGAGAGTCAATCGCTAAATAGCTGAACGGAGCGGAAGGTTGAAGTGTTTCGAGCGGAAATTGGACACGAGAATCTGATTGGTGAACTTGCAATGCAGTTTACGAATTCCTACAAGACGAATTGGGCTTGGACTTCTTCATGAAAGTTGTAGGTTTTGAAACAAGGATTCTAACTTTGAATCACCCAAATCGAAGTTGTATAGGCCAAGTTATGGTCCAAATACCGAAGTTGGGCCTAGGGTATTCCATAATAAGTCGGCAACAGGAAAAAGACAAAAATACCCCCGGTAAACCGGGAGTTACCCGCGGTTTACCGAGGCCCAGAATCTTCCAAAAACGCGTTTTCTTGTCCTCCAAGTATTGGGCTTAACCCTAAGTCGGTTTATACACCTATATAAGGCCATTTAGAGCTGCGAATTTGTATTATTCATCCATTCATCTTCCATTCTCTCATTCATTCATAGAACTATTCATCAACTATATACAATGTAGTCTTTTGGGAATAAAGTCTTCTTTTATTTTCTTCTTGCAATTAAATCATGATTCTTTCATTATTGAATTGTGCTTGGTTTACGATCTTCATGGATCGTCTTGAGTTGCCGGAGGGAGAGAGAATTGAAGAGTAGATTTGTTCTTCGTTATGGGTAGATCTATTCCAATGCTTTATTTCTTTCTTAGATTCATGATTGTTCTTGTGTTAGATCTATATTATGCTTGCATGTAATCATCTATGAATTAATTAAACGAACCTTAATCTTTATTATTCGATTTGTTAATATGAAATGCAGAATTATGGGTTGCGCTCTTCAGATTTGCGATGGTCTTTATCGCTAGATCTGAATACCTAGTAAATCCTAATTTTGTGGTTCGGCGTGAGCTGCGTTGATCGACGGGTTTAATTAACAGTAAGTTAGATCTGGCCAATCTGCTTATTGTAATCGTAAAACTAGCATGAAATACAAATAGTGAAGTGTTAGTTTGGACATAGTCTTTATGGACCCTAGGAACATGCTGATCAGTGTCGACAGCTGTCTAGGCGGGTTAGCGGTATGAGTTAGTGCTCAATACTGGCAATTCTAGTTCTTTATGCGTATAGGCTATTACGGACCAATTAAAGAGGGAAGCTGGCATATAGATTATCTAGTACCATGGTCGGAGTAGATAGGGTTAGGAATTGCACCCGTAGCTTAATTATAAATATGGATCAGATAAGGATTAAGAAGAGATTAGTTATGAATAGTGTGGTTAGTGCCTTTTCGATATATGATTGATGATTGGTTTATTTGCATCTCTTTTATTTACTTGTCCTTTATGTTGGTCAATGACCACCCCTATCCGGTTGACCTATGAATTGTGGTTGTGTTTAACATTATTAAATAATAGTCTCTGTGGGACTGACCTTGACTCGCCCTTGCTATACTACGATTGACCTAGTCCTCTTGCTAGAATTAAGCGACTTACACGTGATCAACATCTAGATAAATTTTTTGGGCTCCACATGTTAGGCTCGCTAACTTTGTGAAGTAAACTTCCTAAGTCCCCAAAGGGACACGAGCTGAGCTACGCAGGCCGGGCTCGTAAAAATACAACGAAGCATAAACGAAATGCAAGTTCAAAAACCTAATAAGCATTAAGGGCTAAGTTCTGCCCAGACTCTGTAGTAGGAGTAAGACTCTCCACAGAAGCATTGACCTGGGGCAGCTCGGCAAGAGCCGTTGAAGCAGAAGTAGCAGCCGCAAAAGGCACTAAATAAGGAGCTGCAACAATGTTCTCAAAAACCGTTCCACTTCAGAAGACATGGGCACGAATGACAGCGTCATAACAGTAAGTATGCCACCCGGCAGAGTAGGTCATTGTAAAATTCTACAAGCCTAGATGACAGTGACCGAGCAGCACCTCTAATAGGTCCGACCTCACAACGAGTGGTTCCGCCAGATCTGTGGGGGCTTATGACGAGGGTTGAACTGAGCCTCGCCACGTGTCATCTCATAATTGATCAAACATTGAAGACATAAAAACTATAACATTAAGGGCCAGGAGCCCCACTTCACGCCTAAGGGCATATCCGAACCCCATGTGGGAGATCGGTCACGTTCCCCCGACCACCGCAGGTCGGCTAGGTCGCAACAGAGCTGGGCCATTGCAGTTCAGGCTGAGACGGCCTGGGGGGCTCGACACAGGTCGGCTAGAGCCTCCTTTATATGAAAATTAGCCCACGTGCTTATGAGATAATTATGGGAAGATCCTAAGGATCCTTTACCCATTAAGACTCTGATTTTGATATTTAAATTATCCATAATTATCCCTAACTTATAGGGATACACACGAGATTATCCTTAGGGATCAAGAATTAGTTGTCTTGTTGAACAAGGCTTTGGACGAGACGTCCTCTATATAAACGACCCCTGAGGAACTATGGAGACTTGATTCCTGAATAATCAACAGGATACGTAGGCAACTTGAGAGAGGAACTCTCAAGCTCAGTCTAAATCCACCCAAAAAACCATCCCTCGTTCATATTCTTCTTGATTTATGACCTTGATTCAATTACCCCTAGATTAAACGGCCCGGATTTATTCATACACGAGATCCAGCATCGTTATTCTGCAAACATGAAAATGTATATTTAATACTGTAAAATAAAGAATTCGTTAAGAATATCTGATGCAATTGCTATTAAGGGGGAAATTAGAAATAGAAAAAGCTTGTTTGTATTCAACATAATATCGGTACATAAATACAACTCAAGGAATCATCCTACTAAATGCGTAATAATCTATGTTAGGAAACCGAATCGTGTGATTCCTAAAATCATGCTATACAAATATTTACACTCTAAAAATAATAATATTTTATTATTCTATATTACGTCCCCTCAAGCTGGACGTCAGTAGGAAAAGCCAAGCTTGATAAGATTGGACGGAGTTGATCATTAGCACAGACATGAGTGACTCGAAGTTTGCCTACTTGAAACTGCTCTCGAATGAAGTGAAAATCAATTGCAACATGTTTCGTACGAGAGTGAAAGACCGGATTCGAGCTAAGATGAGTGGCATGAAGAATGTCACAATAAATCACCGGAGTTGTCATTGAAGGGTAGCCCAAGTCGTGGAAAAGGCTTGTTTGTATATTCAACATATTATGGGTACATACTTACAACTTAAAGAATCCTCCTATTAAATGCGTAATAAAACATTGTTTATATATAACACCTTTACTTTTTTTACCGTTAAGTTATGCCCTTAGAGGCCAATCAGTTTTTAATATGTATGCAGTTATGAGATTGTACATATATTTATCATTGTTGATCATAACATGTCATATATGGATCAATGGTTTATACACTTTAATCAAAGCCCTTAAAGAAAAAGTGTTTAAGTGGTTGTGATTGTTTCAAATTTAAGAAATGAAATGATGATGATGTAAAAGTATAAAAAAAATTTGGAAGGAGATGTAAAAATATAAATTTGAGGGAGTTACTACATCCATTTCCGTAATTATGAATATTGTTTGTGAATCAATGTATGATAGACAAATTAATGCACAAATAATTTCACAAATATTAATGGTTTGGATATAATTTAGTCGAATCCAACGTTGCATATCATGACACACATATGTTGTTGGCAACATGTTTATATATTCTACTATTATTATTGGATTTTTGGTAAGTAAAGCGTGTCATGGTGTGTTGAAAGGCGTGTCATATATAAAAACAATCAAATGTATAAAGGCGAATTCTATTCGCATCACGAAATCATTAATGACATCACATTTGTATGTTAATCTTTGTTTTATGTAATCATGGTGTAATGGTGACTTAAACTATGCTACTGAGTTTGGTCTGCTGAGTGTGGCATTCAACAGAGTCTGTGGAAACTGTGGTGGTCAGCAGAGCATGAAGCATCTATTTGACGACGGTGTTCGTTTAGAGGCGACAACAGAGTTGATCATCGCTGAAGTTGTGTCTGTTGGTACAGGGTAAGTGCAGAGTGAAGTTCATCTTGGAAGTCTGCCGTTCACAGCAGACATAAGGAACACGTGTGCATTGTATCCTAATTCGGTGGAGTTATTTCTGGGGTATTTTAGTCATTTAATGGGTTGACTGATTAGTCGGTTAGGGTTGGATTCTCAAAGGCTATAAATACCATCTGTATTAATTGCAACTCGATGTAACTTTCTGTTGATAATAAAATATCCTCGTTTGTCCGTGGAATAGTCGGCACATTGCCGGAAACCACGTTAAATATGTATTCTTCTTGTTGCGGTGTTTGTTTACTTGTTTATCTTTTATCTTTACTCACAATCACAATCGCTTCTTGATCGATCCGTAATAACACATGATGTTTGAAATTAAAAATAGTCGCAGTTATAATAGAACTCACATATATAAATAAATAATATTTGAGTCCAACCCGAATCGTCTCTATTGTCTCATCTTTAAAGTTTCGTGAATATTGTTAATTATTTACCTCTCAATCAGCTTCAAATTTGGAGTTATTTTTTTGAGTGGTTTAGTTCGCAAAAGGCCGCATGTATATATTTCTTTTTGTTGAGATAATACGGTGTAGGGGATCGAACTCCTCCCTCTCACATACTAAGAGTGACACACCCAATTCAAGCGTAAATATATATGTCACTACAACACACATTCTCTTTTACGCCTGAATTATGCATGTGTGTATGTGTATAAATTGATTTATTTTTACCATGATTTGTCAATAACAAATTTGAATGATATGACAAGTATTTTTATGTTGTTGTTTTTTTTTTTTTCCTTTCACCAACGGACGAAAACTTTCATTCGATGAGTTAACTTTCATTATGCATACAACTTTGCAAAAAATACCTATATCTAACTTGAAAGAGAAAGCAACAAGCTCATGAGCTAACTTGTTACGCTCTCTTTCAACGTGCATACCATACAAACATCAAAAAAGGCTTCTAAGCACTTGGATATCATAAAAAAGGCTCGTTTACAAGAGTTTGACTATAAGAATAAAAATTAAAAAAACCGTCGGTAGTCATAAAACATTGTTTTTACTGCACATACGTGACAAGTAGCACCAGTTATCAGGATCAAGCACTTACTGACGGTAGTCATGAAACCTTGTTTTTACCGCACATACGTGACAAGTGGCACCAGTTGTCAGGATCAAGTGCTTACCGTTGTACTAAAACCAATTTGTGTTAGTAAAGACACTACTATATCTCTTTATACATTTAAGAGTGTGAGAATCTCTCCCAACAGTAGTGTCTAGCCAACACTCATGGAAATTTCCTACAATATTGCATTCCGATATTACCGAAGATACATGCATTTCTTGTGATTGAACAACAATAAATTGTACCGTCTCGCCCATTTTTATTTAACACAAATTTTAATTCCGTTTAACACAAACCTCAAAATTAATTTTTATACAAACTATTAATCTTTTATTATTCTTTTTTTCGAAAGATTTGTTAGATGAAGCAACCCAATGTACACTACACAAGGAAATTGGAACGGTACTTAGTGGGCAGAGCACTTTAGATCTATTTTACAGCCAAACAGAGGAAACTTTAGCACAAATTATTTTATTTTATTATTAGCATTATTTTTTTGCACAAATTAAGAGGGAATAAAATTTGTTCACAGCAATTATTATTTTTTGTTTTTAAGATGGAAGTATCAAACACTACGGCTCCGTTTGTTTTGAATTGAAGTTTTTTTTGGGGTTGTTTTAGATAAAATGATTGAAGTAATTATTAGAAAGTTAAGATGTTTTTTTGAAATTTATGTAGATTATGAAATGATTGGTGAAATAAAGTAGAATAATAAATAAAATAATGATAAAAAAGGTTATAAAGTGAAATGATGAGAGATAATTTAATATTTTTTGTATTTGTAGTTGAAGAAATGATTGGTAAGAGAATTGTAAAATATGATGTATGAAGTGATATAAAAAAACTCCGGAAAAAACTCTAACAAAAACAAACGGAGGCTACATGCTTATACTATGATGTATTAACAAATACAATTACAACTAATATGTAAATGTTGTTAAATTTAATGGGCCAAAGCCCACTAGATTTGTTAAGTTGTTTGCTTTGCTTTGCTGATTACCACATCGGCAATTTGGTTAGGAGTAGCCGACATATGCTGGTATATCAAAATCGAGATAAATTCTCAACTGTCTTAGTTATTCTGGTTATTGTTTTTGTATCTTTTGTATTTTTTCTCAATAGTATTATTTTTTTCTTTCGTCCGTAGATTAGTCTGCACATTGCTGAAACCATGTAAATTTAATGTTTTATCTTTTTCATTTCGTTTGTTTATTTTGTGTTATAGTCGTTAATGGCTATCGTTCGTTTTGTTTTTCCTAACAAATGTGAATCAGAAATGACATGAGGAAAACTTGATATTATAAAGCGCAAACGTCAAAGACCAGAATACTACTCGTTGCATATGAATACTGTTCAAAACAGGAAGCAACAGAAGAAATTTTCTTTTCCCTCCAAGAATACAAGACTGTTGAAAATTGCGAATTAGCAGCCTTTCAAGCATGCGATAAACGGCAAAAACGTCTTAAGATTGTGAGTAAAACTGATCGATTTGGCATAATATGCCGTTTAACAAGTAGTTTATACAAAAACGAAAACAGTTAAAAATGGGCAGAAAACTTATTATAGACTGAGGCGAGTGCAGCACTCTGTCCTTAAGACGCCGGTTATGTGACCACGGTTCTCGCAATCGTCTCCGAAGATACAACAGTCTTTAACTATTCTCCAAAACAGCACTTCAATTGAACAAAAGACGGCGAACCGATCATGTTCTATAATCTCTTTTCTTTAACTCAAAATGAACACAAATGCTATTTTTTATTATGTAGGATTTTTTGAATGCAAGAGATGAAAATTTCATATATCTTATTTGCAGGGAACTTAACATCTATTTATAGATGATAAATTGTTCCACTTGAAACAATACAATTGTTTAGCAAAGTATACTTCCCTTCATTCTTAAACTTCCGTACGGTTTCCTTCCAGTGGTCATGTCACTAAAATAGAGATCCTATTTATATCCAATGAATAAACCCAAAGGATATGTCCAATGGACATATATCAACCATCATACTGAATTTTGGATCAAATTAATATTTTAGAAAATTTCATCTCAAGTAATACATACATACATACATACATATAAATAAATATATATACATAAATATACATTCATTTATACCGTCATTATTAATAAATATTTCTCATTCACCAATAATAATTTTATAACATCAAATAATCCATACTTACTTATAGAAAGATAGGCGTACCTTAATCCGTATAAATGATCACCACAAAATTATTATTTCCAACAATTTTTTCTCAATCACTTTTCATCTCACATCTCCTTCTGTAAATTAGCCTAAACCCATTCTTCCACTTTTCTCCGGTATCTATGTATGAGCGACCTTGGGACGGTCATATAGCTTAGATTACGAATATATTTAACTTGTAGATTAGTTATTGTTAGTCAAGAGTGATTTGTTCTCTGCGTTTGAATTTGTTAACTTAAGTGAAATCTTGAAGACTCGGTTGAAGTGATGTTCACTAAGGTATTCAAGTCTTAAGTTTATTTGAAGTGGTCAAGTCCGGAAAGATCATTTGGTGAGGTCACCGAGTTTGTCTCGGTGAAATATGGTGAGCACGTCTGAATTAGCTTTGAGTCCGAATTTGGTTACATCTAGTAGTCATCAACTGAATATTGTAAAAGACTACATCTCAGGTATATTAGTCATTCTGCTCTTGTGTCATTATGGCGGTTAGGGTTTAAGTATGAATACTATAAATGATCAGCCATTTTAATCTAGTTCAATTGCAGATGTCTGTAAAAACACTGTGATAACATAATCTCATCGTTTCTGCCCATGGACTAGCTAGTCAGTACATTAGCGGAAACCGCATTAAGTTTTGTATTCTTTTTTTCTGTGTGATTGATTTTTTATTATCTATTCTTGATTATTGCAATTAGGATTCCAATCCGTTTTCACATTTACATAGTGCAAATCGAACTTGGGTAAACCTACTATTATGTTTTTTTTTTCTTTCCACCATTTGTGTAACTTGACACCATCTATTTCGAAAAGATTTAGTTGAAGACATAATAATCTTTAAGTCATAACAAGTGATACATCCTGATTTTTATACTATTGATCGATCATCATGCGTCGTCTTTATCATGCATGATCAATACCTAGGATGCACGGATATGAATACGTGGATACGCGATACACGGATACGGGATACGCAGATACGTGATTTTACAAAAATCTAGGATACGGATACATGGATATATTTGTAAATAAAAAAAATATAAGGACTAAACTGTAGATAGTAAAAATAAAATCTTTTATATATATATATATATGTGTGTGTGTGTGTGTGTGTGTGTGTGTGTGTGTGTGTGTGTGTGTGTGTGTGTGTGACACATCATAAGTTATTAAGACAAATGGTTACCATATTTAGATAAACGACTCTTCAGCATCTATTAATTAATGCATATATCTTAAAGATAAGATCTTAAGACTGGCTAAGGGTGATTCCTATCTCCCAGTCTAAGAACACTATCTCAAAGGAAAATGACTAAGTAGCCTTTCAATTAGGAAAGGGTAATAGACAACTTGTTCATATTGACCTTCGGGGTCTTATGAAGGATACAAGCTAGTGGGAGCTTTTGAGTAATAGACATTTTGTCTAAATGACTACTCGAAACACCGATTAGTTTATCTAAATATTTGGAGGAATCTCTGAAATTACCAAAGAAACAAGTATTCCATGCATAGTATTTAGAACTGATGCTCGGCCTACCTCTGAGTGAAACGATTTCACTGAAAGGATAAACCATGTATTGTCTTGTATAGTAAGTGATATGCTACATTACACAGCTTAACTCAATTAAGATATTGGTTGAAAAATAACGGTTTACATTATTATGTAACACCGAGAAGTCTACCTAAAAGATACCTATGAATATGTGGATAATGAGTGAATTACATTTACCCCACTTCCGCAAATAGAGGCATTTAGCACTAGTGCTTGAAGGTAGGACTGGAGATTTTGCATACACGTTCAGATGGTTACTGCTCGTGAAATATTATAATGCAATGAGTAAAGGTTGGTTATAAGATTCCTAAGATCGGATAATGACGGATGAACTGTCACAGCCTTTCTGAAAGAATGTTAAAATAACAATCTTGGACCTTGAAGTATAGTTACTCAATGAGTTACTATCTGATTTTATCAGACCACATCCAACATTGGTTGTTGGGGGTTACGCTGATAAATACTACTGAACCAGATCAGAATGTCAATCCACCCAAATGCAGTGGGAGTATGGTTTATCCATTGACTCATTTGTGATTACGCGGACTTCTATCTCTTTGGGGTGATTGATAACCTATGGTCTTTTGGAAGGATCAGATAGGATTACGATAAAAGGAGGTTGGTTTAAAGCCATAAACTCGTAAATGGAGTTTTGGTACTCCAGTTCTGTTCACAATCTTGTAGAACCACCAGAGTGTCTCAGGCCTTATGGGAGTAATTGGATCTACATGAAGAATAGATGAATGAATGAGAAAGTTTATCTTTCAAAGCAAAGCTAAGTGGTCTTGGGGTAATTCCCTGACAAGTAGAGAGTTAAACATGGGTGATGCCATGAAACTTTCTTACCAATAAGCCTTTATAATCCGTTGGAAAGCAGAAAGATTACCTGGGTTGATGCCCTGAAACTTTCTTGCCGTACAACGGAGCTTGAATTCATTCGGAACATAAGGGTTTTTTTGCTTAAAGCCAATGGTAGATTGACTGCCTATGCTTATATCAATTGGTGGATTAAAGCAAAACTCTAGGTCATTAAAAGCCATATGTTTGAAATATGTGGGCTTGACCAGAATATTGATGAGTCTTTTATAGACTGGAGAATCAATATTGGTAAAGAGTAGACGTTAGTGTAAATGCAAAGGTAACACTACAACAGTTGTGAACAACATGAGTGTGTTATCTGAAGTCGGTAACTGACGAGCCAAACTTCTCTGAACCAGAGATGTAGACTATATTCTTAGAATTTGATTCGGTCGAATTCATGAGAACAAGTGGTTGGCAATATCCCATGCATCTTATACGTTAAGATGATAATGCATTTTCGTATGCAATATTCAAACGAGAGGTTTCCTACCCAATCCCTCACGGAATAATTCTCTTAAATCTTCAGACATCACTAGAGGTCAAAAGCATATTGAGAGAAAGTACCACATGATCAGACAGACCATGCAGAGAGGTGACGTTTTGGTCCTAAAAGATCGCCTCGAACCGACAACGTAGCAGATCAGATTACCAAGTCGTGTGGCATCTAAAGTCACTGATAAGCACTTGGTGGGTATGAAATTGGGAGATATGTCTCATTTATTTTAGAACAAGTGGGTGAGTGTTGTGGATAGATAGAATAAGGGTGTGGTGCTCTAAAAACAATTGTTGCTTGTCCTTACGGGCAAGTGGGAGATTGTTGGATATAGTGCCCGAATGACAATTGTTGCTTGTATATACGGGCAAGTGGGAGATTGTTGGAAGTAGCACCCGAAAGACAATTTCTGTAACTGTTTTTATTAGAGATGGCATCGGGTCGGGACCCGACCCGTAAACCTCCTACCCGAAACCCGTCCCGATAAGATTCGAGATTCAATTTTTCTACCTGAACCCGTACCCGATTAGCGTCGGGTCCCGACCCGACGTGATCCCGAATGTTCGGGATCCCGTCGGGTCGGGAATGAATGTCCCGAACACATGATGTTAAAAAATATTCATGTTAATATAAAAAAATGACAACAATTATTTGATCAAAACGATAGTTCAAAAGGTGGGGTGGAGAAATGAGTTAACGGCGACAGAGTCGACGGCCGGTGGCTTTTGTGAGGAAGAACACTATGGAATATTAGAGCAGAAGAGAGGTACAGAGAAACTGAGAAATGACGGAAGCATAGAGTGTAGTATGTTTATGTTTTTAGTATTTAGGTATGTGTATATAGATGTGTGTGTGTGTGTGTGTGTATTCGGGTCGGGATCGGGAACCCGACGGGATTGAGTTTTATACCCGATCCCCTTCCATTATTTTTCGTGTCGGGAAAAATCCCAAAATTTCGGGATCGGGATTTTTCGGGACGGGACCGGGATGGGATTCGGGACGGGTCGGGATTTTCGGGAAATTTGCCAACCCTAGTTTTTATAATTAATAAATTACAGATTTATTCTCATCTTATTATTTGTTTCGTGCTTATATGTAATACACCGTTGAAAACCCCAAGTCGTATCATATGTAGCCATATAACTTAGTGTGTGTCACACGCGAGGATTAAGTTTATGGTGATACACTTGAACTATTGGTCCGTGGTCAACTTAATCATAGTATGGGATCTATTGATTAAACCACCACTACTGCGCCCAAAACACTTTAAGGTGTGACCGTCTTATCTGGACCGTCGATATTGATTATCTAAGTGGGGCATTTATATATGATGTAGTCATATAGGACTGGACCGATGCATTTCTCATATAATTCCGTGATTGAGAAATCTTATTAAATCACAAGATGATCATATATGGATTAACCTTAATCCTGAAGTGATTGCAGACGCCTGCTTGTTTCAAGATAGGGTTTGATGTGTTCGTTAAGGATTGCTAAGAGGCGCGGTCCGAATCACTTTCACGTTGGCACTATTTTGGGATGAGTGAGGAGTGTGTGTCTCACATATATGGAATCCATTCCTTCATGCATGAAGTAGAAAGACAATCCCTCATTTGTTGATCCTAGAAACTGATCAATCGGCTGAGTTCATATTGGTTATGAACTAATTGATCACTAGTGGGTTAATGGTAAATAATGATAAGATGTAATGAACAAGGTTTACGGAAATAATCTCTCTTCATTACGGATAGTCTATGGAGGGTTAGTTTGTATGTAATGATTATATCAATGTACACTTATTGACTCGACTTTCTGAGAATAAGTTATATCTATAATCGATAGAGTTCAGACTGTTCAGTTTTGGATTTATGGTGGCGTAATTCTAGAATTAATAAGTTGAGTAGAAATATTCTGTTTGATGAATATTTTATTCAGTTTATTGTAGCTACTGGTTATAGGTCCGTGGTCCCCGGGTTGGCTCCTAACACGCGAGTGTTTTCTCGTTTTGTGGAACCTAGAGAATAAATTAAATAGTTGGTCTATTTAATGAATATGTGAATATTATTTATTTGTTAAATAATATGTAAAATAGAAAATACATTTTCTATTAAAATTAATGGCAAAGGTGGCGCCACATGGTGAGAAAATTAGGAAAAGAAATTTTCCTAGATTATGTCACATGTGTAATTAATTAATTATTTATTTGTTAGATGATTAATGGAAAAATAATAGATTGGTTATAATCATTATCTCATTTATGGAGATTATCTCTTATTTTTTTGACAAATAACTTTTCCTTATGAAAATATGTAATTGTATTGTGAAATGGATAACTCTCTCTTGACTAGTTAATCTCCTATATAAAGAGAGTTCCTCCCAACACAATGAGTCAATCAAATTTGTGCCACACTTAATAAAAAAGTAGAGAAAAATAAGTTTCCCGTTCTAGTCATTGGGAGAAGAAAAACTTGGAGTTTTTCTTGGAACATATTCAAGGAGGTTTTACTATGAGGATCGACGTCCACCAGTCGTCGCTTGAAGATACAATCCGAAAGATCACGGCTTCTCTTCTGTTGGGTAAATCTTCAACTTTCTTGTAGATATATTAATTAATAATTTGAAATAAATCGTGGTAAAATCACATGCAAATTTAATTCGTAGCTTCCGCTGTGCATAATCATGTGTCTCGATCAGTGCTGTGAATCAGATTTGATGATCTAATTATGGATCGGATCCGGATTCGGGTTTCTGTATATCCAGTAGAATTCTGTCCCAATAATGGAATCAGAAGTGAATTGACAGCAGCATACACACCACAACAAAATGGTGTATCTGAGAGGAATAATAGGACTATTCTGAATATGGTCAGAAATATGCTGGCATATGGAAATGTACCTAAAAGATTCTGGCTTGAAGTTGTATGTTGGAGTGTGCATTTTCTAAACAGATGCCCAACATTTTCTTTTCAAAACATGACATCAGAAGAAGCATGAAGCTCAATCAAACCATCTGTAAGTCATTTTAAGATTTTTGGATGCATTTCTTATGCTCATATTCCAGATGCAAACAGGAAGAAACTCAGTATAAATGAGAGCAATGTGTTTTCTTGGGGATCAGTGAAAAGTCCAAGGCATTTAAGTTGTTTAATCCTATTACCAAAATGATAGTGATCTGCAGAGATGTGGTGTTTGATGAGCTGAACACCTGGAATTGGGAAGCAAACAATGCTCAGTTCCATCCCCTTCAGAATTTGATAGATGAAGAATCAAGTGAGGATCCACACACAGTTTGTGAGACTCGTGATGCGCCACTGTGCTCGATAGACCCAAGACACTGCCTTGACACCAGCAGCTGAGGTTTCAGCAGGCCCAAATAATGAAATAGCAGCTGAGGGTTCAGCAACCATACCTCAGAGAACCAAGAAAAGGCTAGGCTGGATGACAGATTTTGAGGTATCAGGTTTACCACAAACATAAAAGACTACCTACTATGCTTTATTTTCTAGTGATGATCCAATCACTTATGAGGAGGTAGCAAAAGACAACAAATGGAAGCATGCTATGGATGAAGAAATCATGGCCATTGAAAGAAATCAGACTTGGACCCTAACAGATCTACCAAAAGGACACAAAACTATTAGTGTCAAGTGGATCTACAAGACAAAGCTGAATGAAGATGGTAAAGTCAGCAAGTACAAAGCCAGACTAGTGGCCAAAGGGTACAAACAAGAATATGGGATTGACTTCAATGAAGTGTTTGCCCTAGTAGCAAGGATGTAAACTATCAGACTTGTACTATCCTTGGCTGCTCAAAATCATTGGAAAGTACATCAAATGGATGTAAAGTCAGTGTTTTTGAATGGTCAGTTGCAGGAAGAAGTATATGTGGATCAACCACAAGCTTATGTGAAGAATGGAGCAGAAAACAAAGTGTATAGGCTTAACAAAGCCTTCTATGGACTCAAGCAAGCTCTAAGGGCTTGGTACAGTTGTATTGATTCTTATTTTGTGCAGGCTAGTTTCACAAGGTGTCCATATGAACCTACCTAGTATGTGAAAGTTAATTGCAATGGAAGGATTTTGATTGCTTGTCTGTATGTGGATGATCTATTTTTACCAGCAGTGAACTCAGCATGATAAATGATTTTAAGGAAGCAATGAAGACCAAATTCAGCATGACAAACATGGGACTAATGCAATATTTCTTAGGCATTGAGGTGCATCAGACTGAGTCAGGTATACTTGTTTCTCAAAAGAAGTATGTATCTGAAATTCTCAATAGGTTTGGAATGAAGGACAGCAACCCAGAACTCACACCCTATGAAGTTGGTATGAAACTTAGCAAAGAAGGAACAGGTGGTAAGGTGAATCCCACCTTTTATAAACAGATGATAGGATGTCTTCTATACTTCACAGTAACAAGACCTGACATCATTTATGCTATAAGTGTGGCAAGCAGATATATGAAGTCACCCTCAGCAGATCACTTAAACAACGTGAAGAGAATCCTAAGATACCTAAGTGGAACCATCAATCTTGGCATCAAGTATGGTTCAACAGGGAAGGCTCAGCTGACTGGGTATTTAGACAGTGATTATGCAGGAGATATTGATGACATGAAGAGTAATTTTGGTTTTGTGTTTATGTATGGAACAAGTGCTGTCAACTGGTCCTCAAAGAAGCAACCAATAGTCACTCTATCCACAACAGAAGCAGAGTTTGTAGCAAGAAGAAACACATTGTTCGTGTGGTGATGATCGTTAAGAAGAATATTGGAGGTTCTAGGGCAAGCTCAGCAGTTTGGAAACATCCTATATTGTGATAACAGTTCCACCATTAAGTTATCCAAGAATCCAGTGCTACACAACAGAAGCAAGCACATAGATGTGAATCATCACTTTCTAAAGGATCTATGTGAAGAAGGGATTATTGAACTTATACATTGCAGAAGTGAAGATCAGCTGGCTGATATAATGACTAAAGGACTTAAGAGGGATCAGTTTCTGAATCTTAGAGGCAAGCTGGGAATGTGCGAAGTAATCTGAATAGACAACTCAGATTAAGAGAAGGAATGTTAGAAGAATTATCTTAATTAAGTATTTATTACCTAAGGCTATTTCAGCCATGTTATTTCCTATTTTCGTATGTTTCCCATTACTAGAGTAGTTATTTTTGGTTTAAAGCCATGATACTATGTTTCCTACTTTATAGGAAGTGGCTTAGTGGTTGGTTATTTACTACTTGTATTTATGTGCTTGTTTTATCAATGAAAACTTTAAGTTTTCCCAAAAACTATCTATTCCATAAAAGTTATCAGTGACCACCTACAAATTACCCCTAAATATAGTGTAATTTGAGCAAATAGCCATGAAGGTGGTGGGCCGTTAAATGAGAAGATGGTGGTGTATGATACTGAAACAGTTGCCAGTTTTGACTAGGTTGAGGTGGTGTATGATATATATATAGGCATATTTTTTCTCAATCATTTTTCATCTCACATCTTCTTTTGTAAATTAACCTAAACCCATTCTTCCACTTTTCTCCGGTATCTAAATAGAGTAATGATAGAGACACAACCAAAGTTATATAACGGATGACAAAACGTGATCTCCAACCCTTGATTTTGATAAGTCTACATCACAATTAATCAATTAACACTCATTAAAATCAAGGGTAAGAGATCACGTTGTGTCACCCGTTGTGTAACTTTGGTTGTGCATCTATCATTACTCATCTAAATATGTGCGACCTTGGGATGACCATATAGCTTAGATTTTGAATATATTTAACTTATAGATTAGTTACTATTAGTCAAGAGTGACTTGTTCTCTACGTTTGAATCTGTCAAATTAAGCTGAAATCTTGAAGACTTGGTTGAAGAGATGTTCAGCTAAGGTATTCAAGTCTGAGAAGTTTAGCTGAAGTGTTCAAGTCTGGGAAGATCAGCTAGGTGAGGTCAGCCGATCGAGTTTTATGTTCTGCCGAGTTTGTCTCAGCTGAAATATGGTGAGCACCCGCGTTTGAATTAGCTTTGAGTCCGAATTTGGTTAAATCTGGTAGTCATCAACATGAATATTGTGAAACACTACATCTCAGATATATTAGTCATTCTGCTATTGTGTCATTACGGCAGTTAGGGTTTAAGTATGAGTACTATAAATAGCCACCCATGTTAATCTAGTTCAATTGCAGATGTTTGTAAAAACACTATGATAACATAATCTCATCATTTCTGCCCGTGGACTAGCTAGTAAGCACATTAGCGGGAACCACATTAAATTATGTATTCTTATTTTCTGTGTGATTGAATGTTTACTATCTATTCTTGATTATTGCAATTAGGATTCCAATCCGTTTTCACAGTTACATAGTGCAAATTGAACTTTGGTAAATCTATTATTATGTTTTTTTGTTTCTTTTCTTTCCACCGTTTGTGTAACTTGACACCTTCTATTTCGAAAAGATTTAGTTGAAGGCATAATACTCCCTCCGTCTCGTATTATAAGTCTTTTTGGTTTTTTCACACATATTAAGAAAAATCATAAATGGGTTACTTTTTAACATTTCAAGGCGAAATATTGTATTGTTTTTTGAGAATGACTTATAATATTGCATTGTTTAATGTGAAAGTGAGAATAATACATTAATCCTGCATTGAAATGAGGGAAAGACATATATTTTGGGACACCACACAAAAACTAAAATGACTTATAATGCAGGCGGAGGAAGTAATCATTAAGTCATAACAAATGACACATCCTGAATTTTATACTATTGAACGATTATCATGCGTCATCTTTTTCATGCATGATCAAACGTCCTACAATCAGGTTGTGTTATCTTCGTTGTAACTGAATAGTTGTGACATTAATATATATATATATATATATATATATATATATATAAAAGTGTTCATGAGATCATGTACTTAAATCACCGAGTACAACAAGGCAGAGAACAACTTACTTCATTAACTAAAGAAATAGCCCCACTTCATTTTTTTCCCTTTAAGGTAGAACATGCTCATATTATAAAACGCATGTTTTTATTTGTATTTCAAAAAAAAAAAAAAAAAAAAAAAAAAAAACCACACAGACTCATTACTCATACTCAATTTCTGACTAGATATCCCTGCATTTTCCACTGCGTGTTGCACAGGTGCATTTTACCACCTTCAAAACATCATTCACGTACTTGCAAGAGCCTTCTGAATAGCAACTGAAATCTGCACAATTATATTGATCCGCGACCGGCACCGGCACATCCTTGTAGCATTTATTTTGATCACGATCACATGAGCAACCATCTTGAACGTAATAACAGCTACCGAAAAAATCGCAATCTTTTCCCTCGCAAAGATCTTGAAACAGTTTCTTGGATGTAATTTGTGGTGGCAGCAGCAGACTTTTCATCTTCTTCCCTTCAGCTGCAAATTAATTTTCAGATACATATATATATATATATATATATATATATATATATATATATATATGGAGGCGAAATTATAACAAAGCTTCTAACCAATTGAGCTAAATGGATAATTACACTAAACATTGTCTGAAATAATATACATACAGAGCTTTAATATTACTAGAGGCATAGGTTTCATATCAGTGCACTATGGCAGTATCTTTACAATGCAGGGGGAAATTCAAAGTGGTGAAAGAACACGAGCATTGTCGAGGATTTTTTTCCCACTCATTTCCTAATGACAGGTAAGTCTTGAAAGTGGGAAAGAATATTTTCCGTAAATGATCCATCGTGGATCGTTCAATATATATATTCCAAAGCTGTTACACTTGATAATTACAAAACATATATTTAGGCTAAATCTAAGGCTAAGTATGAGTAACCGATTTACAGCTAATTAATGCTACATAATACAAAATATTCATCAATCTATTTTATATTCTATCACACCCCCACAGTTGAAACGGGAGGGTCACCGACGTTGAGACTGGATCGAAAATCGTCAAAGAGAACCAACGGCAATCCTTTAGTAAAAATATCCGCTATCTGAGATCGAGATGGAACATGTAATACTCGGACTTCACCGCGAGCGACTTTCTCGCGAACAAAATGAATGTCCATCTCTATATGCTTGGTGCGTTGATGTTGGACCGGATTGCTGGATAAATAAACCGCACTGACATTGTCACAATAAACTATAGTGGCCTTGCGAAGAGGACAATGAAGCTCCAATAACAAATTACGAATCCAAAGAAGATTCGATACAACGCGTTCCACACTCGATACTCGCGCCAAAGGCCTTGAACGCGAGACAGAGTAGGTTGACGCTTCGATGACCAGGAGAGTAAATTATCTCCCAAGAAAACGCAATACCCGGACGTCGAACGGCGAGTGTCGGGGCATCCCCCCCAATCAGCATCGGTATAGGTCACAAGAGCAGAGACCGAGGAAGGATAAAGATGCAAGCCTAGATGGAGAGTACCCTGAACATAGCGTAAAATACGCTTGAGAGCCTGCATATGTGCAACACGAGGATCATGCATGTGAAGACAGATCTGTTGGACCGCATAGGAAATATCCGGACGGGTGAAAGTAAGATATTGCAGGGCCCCGGCAAGACTTCGATATAGTGTCGGATCATCAAAAGGGACACCGCCCGATGCACTAACCTTCCCTTTAGTGTCCACAGGAGTCAGGGAAGGTTCGCACGACGTCATCCCGGCACGGTCAATTATTTCAGCAGCATACTTCTTCTGAGATAGGAAAAGGCCACCTTTATGTCGAGTGACACGTATACCCAAAAAATAATTAAGAGGGCCAAGATCCTTCATAGCGAATTCGGAGCTAAGCTGGGCCATGATGGTGGTGCGTAGACGATCAGAAGAAGCTGTAAGAATTATATCATCAACATAGAGGAGTAGATAAGCCATATCCGTGCCATGTCGATAAATAAATAAAGAGGTGTCGGATATGCTGTTGGTGAAACCAATGGATAAGACAAAATCCGCAAAACGCTTGTACCACGCCCGTGGGGCTTGCTTCAGGCCATATAATGACTTACGCAATAAACAGACGTGATCCGGGCGAGCCGAGTCACGAAATCCCATGGGTTGATGCATATACACGACCTCCTTTAGTTCACCGTGTAGGAAAGCATTTTTCACGTCCAATTGATGGATTGGCCATCGTTTGGACAAAGATAAACTGAGGATTGTCCGAATGGTAGCCGGTTTGACAACCGGGCTAAATGTTTCACCGCAATCGATCCCCACCTGCTGAGTCTTCCCATCACCTACAAGACGGGCTTTATGCCGCTCAAAAGAACCGTCAGAGTTTTCTTTATGATTAAAAATCCACATCGAGCGAATAACATTAACATTCGGGGGACGTACGGGGAACCAAATCCCACGTCTTATTTTTAATAAGAGCATTAAATTCGTCAGTCATGGCCAGCTTCCAATTCGGGTCACGGAGTGCAGCTAAAGGAGTACGAGGAAGGGGAGATCGTTCAACCGAAGTATGCAGGGAGTGCTCGGAAGAATATTTTGGATTGGGCTTGAAGTTTGCTGGAGTGGTGAGTGGGCCGGAGAAGTAGGAGATTGAGACGCAGGCTGTTGGGTTAGTTCAGGAGGGCTGGTCTCGCCTACAGGAGGAGGGGGCTGCTGTTGGGCCAAGTCCGGACTTGTGGATAAATGATGGACTATGTAGGGAGATAGCCCATGGTCAAGAAATTCATAAGTGCTAGACGTTGGGTGATGAACAACAGCAAAGGGAAATGTGGTTTCGTCAAAACGGACGTGACGACAAGTAATAATTTTATGACTCGAGAGATCGAAACATTTATATCCGCAGTGGTTAGGAGGATAGCCTAAAAACACACAGGGAGTGGATCGGGCTTGGAGTTTGTTAATTGTAGTGGAGGGAAACAATGGATAGCACAAACACCCGAAGACACGAAGATGTGAGTAAGAAGGCTCTTTGCGGTACAAAAGTTTGAGAGGGGAGTCATTGTTCAAACGCTTACTCGGAAGGATATTAAGGAGGTAAGTCGCCATTTGAAGGGCGTGGGGCCAAAATGACGGGGGCATGGAAGCATGCAAAAGAAGGGTACGCATTGTGTTGTTGATAGTTCGAATTTTACGTTCTGCCTTTCCATTTTGTGAAGAAGTGTGGGGACACGACAAACGAAAGGTAATGCCATTCAACTCACAAAAATGCCAAAAACTACGATTATCAAACTCGCCACCATTATCAAATTGAACATTCTTAACGTTACGTTCGAATTGGGTGCGAATATAGGCGTGGAGATGCATAAACACGGATAAAACTTGGGATTTTTTGGCAATGGGAAAAGTCCACAAATAATTCGAATAATCATCAAGAAACAACACATAATAACGATGTCCGGATGAACTTATAATGGGAGAAGTCCAGACATCGCTATGAATAATATCAAATGGTAACAATCTAGTAGATGTGGAAGCAACAAAAGGAATTTTAACTTGTTTTCCCAAAATACATGATTGACAACAACTATTCTGCGAAATAGACGGGCAATCAATGAATTTATTCTGACGAAGAGAATTAAAAATATTCGAGCCAGGATGGCCTGCACGATTGTGCCAAACCGTAGAAGAAATCAAAGCAGAGGTGGTGAATTTTGAGGTGGACCAATGGACGAGATGGGATAAAGGTCACCCGTCTTTGTCACATCTCGGAAGACGCGTTCCGCCTGGATATCATGCAGAAGAAAACCAAAAAGGTCAAACACGATACCACATTGTTATCGATTGTAAATTTTCCGGCAGACACTAAATTTTTGATAAGTCGCGGGGCATGTAGGACACGATTTAAAGCTAAGGCGGGTTTGACTCGAGGCACGATGCATGATTATAGCCACAAACCGGAATAGAATGGCCACTACCAACGATAATACCAGAATTATTGCTCAAATTAAAATAGGACGAGTGATTACCTGAGGAGGACGTCATGTGAGACGTAGATCCGGTGTCCATATACCAATTTGGGTCCGGGGGTGAAAGGGTCATCGTATGCATCGCCGCTTCTATATCAGTGGGTACCCACTGGTCATTTGCCACAAAAGCTTGCTGTTGTTGCTGAAAATTGGGCCTGGGGCCGAGAACACCTGGCTGAGATGAACCAGTCTGCCTAACCCATGGTGGAGACCAAGGCTGGGTTGGGTAGGGGCAAGGGATGACCAGGACCCGCCGTTGCATCATCCACCATTCTTTGTGGCGGCCATGGTCGTCTCACCCGCGGCCTGTCTTTGTCCAAAAACCTCTTTGTTGACCCGACTTTGGTGACCACCCCCACGATTCCCACCTCTTCCACCTCCAGTAGGACCAGTAGATGACTGGCCACGCCCGCCACCATTTCCAGAATTTTTGCCGCGATGCTAATTTCCATTGCCGCGGCTTTTTCCCTGCTGTTGACGGCCCTGAACTGGAGAGGCGGCATTGGAAGTGCCACCATCGGTGGCTGAGAGGGCCGTAGAGGATGACTCGTGCTTGGCCCGTTCCAGAATCGTGGTCTCCTCCAAGGTCAATTTCGATCGAGCTGCTGTGAACGAAGGTAGTGTCTTTTTGTTCTGTAGAACTGTCACAAAATTGGAGTATGGCTCGGTGAGCCCTTGAAGCATCTTCAGAACCACGGCGTGATCATCAACAGGAGCCCCAACATTCTGTAATTGATCAGCCAAGCTTTTGAGGCGATTGCAATACGCATTCGTATTAGGGAAATCAGCAAGCATGGTATTGTTGAATTCCTTGTTCAAATACATAGCCCGGGAGTTCTTATTGTCTTGGAACAATTCAGCCACCCGTGTCCAGGCCTTCTCAGCCGAGTCATCCTCAATCAGGATGGAGGTGAGGATGTCCCGAGAGACAGTAGCATAAATCCATTGAAGAACGACCGCATCTAGTCGTTTCCATAGCGCTGGGTTTTCAGATTTTGCCTTGTCGGCCGCCGCCTTTTCAGTAGGGTCGGTGGGTGGAATTATATGATCCAGGACGTCATGTACTCGTGCCTGTACCTTGAAAAGTGCAGACCATGAGTGGTATTCGCTATCGTTTAAATCCAAGGTGATGGGGATGAGAGTTTTCACATTGGTGATAGACAAGGCTGGATGGAATTTGGAGTCAGCCATGGCGGAAAATAATGGGGAAGAAGACGCTGCCTGAATTTGGTGAGGGGGGGCGGCGCAAGAAGGAGAAGAGCGGAAACAGTGGTTAGGAAAGAAAAAGCTCTGATACCATGAAAGTGGGAAAGAATATTTTCCGTAAATGATCCATTGTGGATCGTTCAATATATATATTCCAAAGCTGTTACACTTGATAATTACAAAACATATATTTAGGCTAAATCTAAGGCTAAGTATGAGTAACCGATTTACAGCTAATTAATGCTACATAATACAAAATATTCACCAATCTATTTTATATTCTATCAAGTCTAACAACATTTGTCAACGCTGCTTTTGTTCTTTTATATACTAATAATGTTACATGTATAAATGCAGATTGCAAAAAATACTTTTAAAGGCCGCTGAGGTTCGGTACATGAATTACTAGATTTCCATATGCTATTTTAGGGTCTACATTTGCACCTCATGTTGTGTGGTCGTCATTTTCATCATTTTTTAATCCGTATATATAATAATGATTGTAATTGTATATCACTATTATAGTTCATTCATGACTATACAAGGAAAACATACAAACAAACAAAAACAAGGGTTGTAGAATATTAGAAAGAGTAGTGCAAACATTACAAAACTTTGTTGTATTTTTTTGGACAAGTACACTAGATCAATCATTAATTTCTTCCATTTTTTTTATGAATTTTTAATAACCATTTTCACATTTTACACCATCCCGTGCATTGCACGGGTTTTCCTACTAGTATATATATATATATATATATATATATATATATATGCTGTGGCGGACCAAGGAAAATTTTCCAGTGGAGGCGAAATTATAACAAAGCTTCTAACCAATTGAGCTAAATGGATAATTACACTATACATTGTCTGAAATAATATACATACACATCTTTAATATTACTAGAGGGGTTTATTAGTAATTTCGTCTGGAAATTTGAGTGGGGTCCTGTCATGTCCCGAGGTTTAAAAATTAGAAAGAAGGCCGAATACGCGTCAGTGACCGTCGGATATGAACTACTAGCCGTTAGTGATGTCATTCAGCTTATTTATGATGTCATGGCTTTATTTATTTCGTATTTATGTTATTCGAGTATCCCGGCTTATTGCCCAAGTTGTTAAGGGTCTATATCAATGAGATGTAAACATAGATACATCATTATGATGATTAATGAAAATCTCTTACTTTCTCTCCGATTTCTTCCGTCTATTCTACTGCTTCTTCCTTCTTCTTCCCCGTTCTATTTCTGTGAAATTCTACATATTTGTACTTGCATTTGTGACAAGTGGTATCAGAGCTAACGATTCTCGGCGAATTCTCTTCTATCTCTACTTCTAATTCTCATTTAAGGTCGATCCAAGTCTTCACGATCAGTATACAATTATGGAATCCGGTTTAATGGTTTTGTCAATTTATTGTGCTCATATGGCGACCAAATGGGACAGGTTACTAGAATTGAGGCCCAGGCAAAGAAAGGATATGAGTGTACAAGCTTACTATGATGAATTATGCATTTGGAAAGAGAAAATGGAAGAACAAAATTATTTAGCTGATGAGCAATCTTTATGTCGATGATTTCCTTTGTTGGTTGAAATGGGATCTCGTAGTACGAGTATGGTCATATAAATCTAAGCCGCAAATATTATCCGATGCTTTACAACGGGCACGATTCGAAGAATCAATGATGAAAATTGAAGCCTATTTTCATACACCTGTGGTAGTAAATGAAGCAGCTGATTCAAATCCGACTCTAGTTAAAGAAATTAGCATCCAAGATGTTGGTGGAGTTGCAAATGAAAATGGCGTCAATGAAGGTAACAAGGAAGACTTCAGTGATGTAATTGACGAATGCCATCTGCAAATTCTACAAATGAAGGCTAAAGAGGGAAAGATATTCGATGAAATGTCGCATCCAAATTCTGTTGATGTGATGGAAATCCAAGAAGATTGGAGTGTATTGAAGTCGAAGTTGAGCGACATCACTCATCAAATACTCTAAATGTAGTGGAAGACTCCGAAGAGCGCCAACATGGATGAAACAAGAAATGAAGTGGAATCGAAGATTATGGACAATATGGCTCCTAACACTACAGGTAATCAAAATTCCTATCTCACCGCCATTCTACTCGATAAGTATGTCCAAGACAACCAAAGTTCAATGCTAGTTTATGACAAATTGTGTTTGGATAAGTTATATTTAAGGTTAGATGCGATAACAAATTCTCATTACCAAATCCATGGTACGCTTGTGAGAAATATGTATGAAGAATGGCGAAAAATTGGGAACGAAATTTATATGTCAAAGTAGTAGTACAACCCACAGAGAGTGTAAGGGTGTTATTCTCTTAATTGATACTATGGTAATGTTTTATTTCGATCCGGGTGGATGTCATTTGCCTCAAATGGGTTGTGATCTCTTCGAGCTTAATGGAGAGCAAGGAGATCATTGTTTCACAACAAATGTTGATGATGCATCTGTTAGATTTGATGAGTACTGTAATGATGCGTTCAGTGGGGAATCTGTTAGTCCATTTTCAAAGTTTGTTCCCATTTTAGAGTTGGCTATGAGTATTCAAATTGGTTTTATAATGAAGGCTTATGTCGTGATTATACATGCTAGGATGTTGCCTAACCGAGAACTGCGACAAGTTTTCGTAGAATGGAACAGAGAGGAGTTTCCGATTCTTATGATTGAAGAAACCATAATCATTGTAAAAACAAGTAGTGATCTCAAGGGTGAATGGTCTTCCACTCCAGAATTCCTAAATGATCAAGATTTCTGGTGGATATCCTTATTCGTCTACCTTAATACAATTGAGGAAAGAGGCTCACAGCTTGGAGCTCATATTCATGTCAGGCGTGTTGTTCAAAATGATATTTGTTTGCCTAAAGGCTTGAAACCTTTAGTGTTGTGGTTGAAGACAGGTGAGCTGGATGGTTCCTTACTTGACGAAAATTTTACACAGCCACCCCAATTGTTACAGTAAATGGATTGTTTGGCGATAGCTTCACCGATTGACGGTCCTTTGTCAAGGCCCGATTTGGTGTTGCTCACTGTTTGGAATTCAAGAGATTGGGAACCTTATGATATCTTAGTGAAAAAAATTGGATTAATTGTTGATTTTCAAGCCGGTTCGATGCGGGAAAGTGAAACTTATTTTTCAAGTATTGGCTAGAATGATATCTGATTGTTTTCAAGCAATCGAACGAATCGGCATTACTTAATTTGCTTCAAATGCATTTTTACAAGTCTTATTAAAGACGTAAAATTAGTGTATCTTACATAAGCAGAGCCAAGCCGAATACTCTTGTGGGAAAAGGTTTTATTTGTAACATCCCGACTTTTCGGAAAAGGGCAAAAGAGTCTTTTAACAAAAAAATTCAGATTTTTGTTTAATTTTAGTAAAGGATTTAAGTTTTTGTAATAATAATAATAATAATAATAATAATAATAATAATAATAATAATAATAATAATAATAATAATAATAATAAGTGGAAATAAAAGGGGAAGTTAATGTGGAGGTTTTTATTTCTAATAAATCCTCCCATTATCTAAGGGAGTTGGAGAATTCAGAAAAGAACGTTCAATCTTTATCCGAAAATAAGAAAGAGAAGAAAACAAAAGACAATCTCCAAAGGATCTTCTTGATCGTCAATCGGTTTTTAAATCGTTTGAAGATTCGAGAATCGTGAGGCGAGAGGATCGTTTTGGTAGTAAGGTTTCGAGTTTAAGTAAAGGTATGGTTTTGGCTCTAAATCTAGAATCTTGAAGATTAGATCTTGTTTTGGTGTTCTAGTTGATCAATTCATAGTTTAGATTGTTTAGAAACCTTTGATCACAATTAATTTAGGTTTAATTGTTGATCAATTAGGTTTTAGTTGAAGTTTGCTAAAGAGTCTTCATGATCCTTCTTGTGGTGTTGCTTGGTTTTGCTTGCTAATAAGGTAAGAGGCTCTTCATAATGTTTAATTAAAGTTTTATGGTGTTAAGGTTGTGTTTTGGGTATGATTTGTGTTTAGAAATCATGCTAGTTGTTGTTGTGGGTGTTGTAATACAAAGTGTTATAGCATGTTTAAGACATGTTTTGATGCTATTTGGATGTATATTTGATGTTTAAACTTGGTTGGGTTTGAGTAGAAATCGATAGAGTGCGCGTAAAAACGTGTTTTATGCAGATTTTGCTGATTTTGGCGCCCACCAAAGCTTTTGGCGCGCCCCAAACCTGAACCAGAGAGTTCAGTGACTTTCTGGAATATTTTTGGCGCGCCCCAAAGGTTTTGGCGCCCCTGGACTGAACAGAGAGTTTAATGAATTCTCTGAAGCAATTTTGGCGCACGCCAAAGGTGTTGGCGCCCCCCCAACACTGCTTAAATGTTATTTTGATTGTTTTAAGCTACGAGATGAGTTCTAAATGTTATCTCTTGATCTAATAACAATAAATGAACATGAACAAGCCTGGATTAAGCTTCTGATACGTTTAGTTCCGGCACCGAATGTACTCTTCAAGGGAGTTGAAGTTCGGGACCGTCGGAAGGGTATGAATGGCTTGTGCTTTATGGAATTAGTATTCCTCAATGTATCGTGTATGTGCTAGGGATTGTCCTTGTCTAGGGTCTAAGTAAGAGAGTAGTAATTGTGAGGAGCTTACTTGAAAATATTTAGGTGGCTAGTTAACAATTAATAATAAACATACTTGTGTAGTAAAAAGACTAAACATCGTAACACTCTTGGTAAGGCACCTAGCTATATTGCGATGTGTGGGCGGTCAGATAAAGTGAATAAATCTGCTGGCCTATAAACGGCTAAATGGCAGGGGGACTTCGCCGAACGTGTGCACCATCGGGCTTTCTCCCGTGGCTATCAGTGTGATCCACTGATAGGTTGCAAACTGTTAAGGGTGAAATTCATGATTTATATGACGTTATTCCCGTAACAATATCCTTGGTATTTTAGTACTTTTTATAGAAAAGTGTTGGTTTTATCGAATTATTGAGTAAACGAGTTTTAAATGTGTTTAAATGCAAAATCGAGATATTTACGTGATTTTAACGGTGTTTTATGTTTATCCGTATGATGTTACATTTTGCATGTTTCTATCATGTTGTTAGGTATGTTTGCATGATGAGTAAGGAGCTTAAACGATGATCACATGAGGATGGAAGAGTTGAAAGATGTTTAAGTGAAGAATCATTGAAGAAACCGGAACCAGGCACTTCATGGGAATTTTGTCCACACTTGTAGGCACTTTCAGGGAAAGTTGTCTTGATGAAAGTTGTAGAGGATTGAAATATCTTTCCAACGCATGTTGAATCACCTCATTCGGAGCCCTAGAAGTGAAGTTATGAGCAAAATACTGGAGCTGGGTCCTGGACGGGCGTCCATGATGATGAACGAGCGTCCGGAGCGGTTACTGTAGCAGCCGACATTGAAACTCTATATAAAGCAGTGGATTCTCATCACATTAACACACAATTCGAACCCTAATATCTTAGGGGCGGCTCAGGCTGCGTTTTTACCCTATTTTCTTCCAGTTTATGCACTTTAATTTCTAGATTAGATTAGGTAGATTTATGTTCTTTAATTCATCAATTTCAAGCTTTCAAAGGATGCTAAGAGGCTAATCCCTCTTTGAACAAGCGTTGTGAAGCCGTCCATCAACAATTCAGTTTTGTTCGTGATTAATTCGTGAGTTTCTACTTCGAAGTTGTTTCTTTTATCATTGTTTATTATTGTGTATTGCAATTACATCGAAAGATCTTTGCTTTTATGATTGTTTTAACTTGATGAGAGTCATGTTAATGTTAGATCACCATGATAAAAGTTTAGACCTTTAATCTAATCAAAACGAAAGTTATTAGATTGATTTTCTAGATTAGAAATCGAAAGATTTCACGCCTAGGTTAGAAAGACGTAATCTTTAACATCGAAAGATAAAAGATTAGAAAACGAACTTGTCTACGAGAGTAGGAGTTTATGCCTTCGATTAGGTGAATCACGACTTGAGTAGAGATCATGAAATAATCCGAATTGGAATTGAATGTTGATAGGATAGGTGGATCAATTGCTTGTTCGTTCGTTATACCTGATTTAAATCCCTTAAAACTTGAGTTTAGTAGTTTAGTTTTACTTGCATCTTAGTTTAGTTAGTTTAAATTGGTTCGCAGCCCGTATCCTTCCTATCTTTGGATTATATCCTCTGTCTAGTTTTATTTTCTGTTTTGTTTGATGTTTAGAGTAGTTTCGTGACATAGTTAGTTGAGAACAAAAGCTAGGATTCACATTCGTCTAGTTCCCCGTAAGATCGACCCGGCATCAACCTCTTTACTACGATCCTTACACTTGAGGTTAACCGGTTTATTACTTGTTGTTTTGTATTGATAAAATCCGGGACAAGTTTTTGGCGCCGTTGCCGGGGAACCGGACGGTTTGCCTAGTTTTTGTTTTTGTTTGTTTTTCGTTTTTCTGTGTTAGTTCAGGTTTTTTTTTTTTTTTTTTTTTTCTTTCTGTTTTCTGCGTTTTAATCCCTGTTTTTAGGTCGATTCCTAGGAAGATTAACCTTTAAGTAGTTAGGATATTGGTGTTTTAGATTAGGGTTAAAGTTTCATTAGTGATTAGTTTTTCTCCTGTTTTCTGCTCTGTTTTCTTTACTTTTCTCTGCATTCAAATCGTTGTGTTTTTTTTAGAAAATTTTGCATATGAGCAGCGCCCATACCTATGAACGCCCGTCCCACCGTAAAAATTTCAACTCGTTTCTTTTCGACCCCTCAGGCAGCGTCGGGTTTTTACGAGCGCCCGTCCACTTCAACCTCCAGGCAGACGCCCGTCCAGGACCTTGGACGCCCGTCTGTCCTCTTGCTTGAGTGTTTTTAAAATAAAAAAAAAAAAAAAAAAAAAAAAGAGTAAATTGGCGGGAAAATTAGGCAAGAATTTTTTTTGTGTTTTCGCAACCAGTACGGTGTCAGGAGTCCTGGAAAAAAATTTGATTTTACCAGGAAAATTTTTGCTTCTTTTTCCCCGAAGAGGTTTAAGGCTCTTCTTCGTAAATGCCCCCACCATGGGTTAGACTTGCAGAGGCAAGTCAATACTTTTTTCAGTGGGTTGACCGAGCTCACCAAGGGCATGGTCAATAGTTCATCAGGTGGGGCATTCCTGAGGAAAACGCCTCAAGAGGGGTGGGCATTGTTCGAAGACATTGCCAAATATAATTCGCGCCTCCTTTCAAGTCATTCAGGCACCACCTCCTCCTCACAGGATCGAGGAGGTGAAAATGCAAATGAAATCGCCATCTTTGAAGCAAAGAAATTGGCTACTCTCTCACGACATCTCCAAATCCGAGTTATCGGACTCTTCATTTCTACTGAACTCTCAAGTTCATGCTGCGAGAATTGCTCTCTGGTGGCCATATGGTCGGCCGGTGTCAATTCAATTCCCATTCCTTATCAAGTCAATCTTTGTCGAGAATCATGGGCCGGTATAATCAAGTCGCATGCCAAGTATGTGGACGATATGGCACCTGCTTGCTCGTTCGCCCTATGATTGAATGAACGCAGAGATCAATGCCTTCAATGGCCGGCCGAATCGAGAGGTTTGGAAATCAATTCTCTGGCCAGGGCAATTTTCAAAATCGGGGTTTCCGTCAAAGCTTCAATCAAAACTCGAATCTCAATCGAAACCCTAATTTTAATCGAACCCGAGCTTGAATTCCTCCAATCTGAATCAAGGGTTAAATCAAAGTTGGCCTAACAATCCAAATCCCGCATTTCAAAGTCGGTTCAGCCAACCTTTCTCTCAAAACATTCGAACTCTCAAGGCTCCTCTCGCGTCGATGATCTTGAAGCTAGATTGGACTCTATCGAAGAAGGCGAAGGAGCGAGAACAATAACTTCCAGAGGAGCAAAATAATAATATCCAAATGTTGATGAGCACAATCAAGAACCTTGAGAAGCGGATGGTGAAAGCAAGCTTAGACCATCGAAGCGATTGCCCGGCTTTTTATAGAAAATCCGAAGGTGGCCTAAGTAGCCCAAAGCGATTTCAATTGTGGCCAAAGCATCGACCTAGTTCCTTCGATTCCTTATGGCATGCGAGAGGCGGTGCAATGAATCTTAGAAGCGGTACTCAAGCGAGTGGTCCCTCTCACCAGGGAAACCACTAGCCCCTCCTCGCCGGTGATAATAAAGCGGGAGGAAGTCAGCACCTACGTTCCCCTGTTATGCAAGGAAGTCCTCGGTGGTTGTTCCACGAGAAGTGAAAAATTAAGGATCCTCGGTGGGTGATCCACGAGGAATGAGAAATCAAGTCGGTGGCTGATCCACGACTAATCAAAAGAATGAGAAGACGGTTCGGTGGAAAGATTTGGAAGACAAAGCTATCGGTGCATCTTGAAGAAAGTCTTTTTCGAGGATGATTTGAAAAAGCTTCCATTTCCACGAGAAGAGCAACATCCCATTGGCGAAGATAAGAAGTATGAAAAAGTGCTTAATTTGTTGAAAAATACTCAGAGTTAATCTGCCATTATCCGAGGTCTTGGTGAGATGCCTAAGTATACAAAGTTCATCAAGGATGTTGTATCTTCCAAAAGAAATTATCGAGAAATGGATCAAGCAATTTGGTAAAAGCTGCGCGATGGTCAATTATCAAGACTTACCAACCAGAGAGGCGACCAGGCAAATTTGTGCTCACATTGCGGATGGGAGGCCTAGTATTCCCAAATTCCTTATGTGACTGGGTGCATTCATAAGTTTGATGCCATTATCTATTTGCAAGCATTTGGGTTTACAAAGTCTTCTAGAACCCACTACCATGAACTTGCGGTTCATTGATAGATCTTCAAAGAAAGCCTCGGGGATCTAAAGGGCGTATTGGTTCAAGTTGGTAGGTTTACCTTTCCGTTGGTAGTGCGTCTTAGATATTGAGAAAAATGAAAATGTCCCTCTCGATTCTTGGAAGACCTTTCCTATCTACGACTAGAGCCCTCATCGATTGTGATGGTGGGAAAGTAACTATCCGAGTTGGTGACCAAGAGGTGAGCTATAGCGTTTCTAAATCTATTCAAGTACCCTCCGGTTCTCCAACCGGCTTTTCCATGAGGAGGCGTCGATGACTTCAATGACTTCATGGATAAGCAAGTCTTGTTGTAGAAGCGAGAATATGAAGCGATTGATCGACAATGAATAATCATGGTGTGGTCAATCTAGACCAGTTAGCAGCTGAATTTGAGGATGAGCTAAGAGAAGAAGCCTTGGCAGTAGGACCACTGAGTAAGCTCAGCGATGTTGAGTTGAGGAGTGGAGATCTTAAATCAAGTCTAGAGGAACCCCCTGTAGACTTGGTTCTGAAGCCGTTGCCTAAACATCTTAAGTATGTATTTCTGAGAGAAGGTGACCGGCTTCCTTTGATCATCTCTGCCAAGCTATCTCGAATAGAAGAGCTTAAAGCGCTAAGCGTCTTGCATAAAAATGCAAAAGCCTTTGGATGGCGGTGGGAGATATCCGAGGATATCTCCGACATCTGTATGCACAAAATCAAGGCGAGGAGGGTGCAAAGCGAGTTAGGCGACCTCAGAGAAGACTCAAACCTCACATGCAAGAGGTAGTCAAGAAGGAAATTATCAAGCTTCACAGATATGGGTATCATATCGCCATTTGCAGGCAATGAGTGGGTATCCCCAACTTAGGTAGTTCCAAAAAAGCGGAATTACGATTGAGAAAAATGAGAAGGAGAGGAGATAGCATTGAGGCTCAATTCACAGGCTATAAGTGCTGTATTGACTATAGAAAACTCAATGAGGTCACACTCGAAAGATCATTTTCCCTTCCATTCATAGACCCGGATGCTTGAGCGTCTGGCGGGAGCACGATTCTCTTGCTTCCTAGATGGATATTCGAGGATACTTCCAGATACCCATCGATCCTATTGACCAAGAGAAGACCACTTTTACTGCCCGTATGGTACATTCGCTTATAGGCGGATGCCATTTAGTCTCTGTAATGCCCTGACCACCTTTCAAAGGTGTATGATGGCTATCTTTGACGGGCTAGTTGAAAAGTGTATGGAGATTTTCATGGATGACTTTTCGGTCTTTGGTCAATCCTTCGATGATTGCCTCGATAATCTTGATCAGGTGTTGTCTAGATGTGTGGAAAAGGACTTAGTGCTTAATTGGGAAAAATGCCATTTCATGGTAGATGAAGGCATAGTCCTTGGCCACAAAGTGTCAGCCAAAGGTATAGAAGTAGATAGGGCCAAGGTTGAAGCTATTGAGAAGATGAGTTATCCTAAGAATGTTCGGGAAGTCCGAGGTTTTCTCGGACATGTCGGCTTCTATAGGAGGTTCATCCAGGACTTTTCAAAGATTGCCAAGCCCACATCTACTTTACTCAAAGAAGGCGTTACTTTTGATTTTGATGAGAATTGCAAGCGCGCGTTTGAGAGCTTAAGAGTAGATCGATCTCTGCTCCAATTCTTATATCGCCAGATGGACCTACCCTTTGAGCTTATGTGTGATGCATCCAACTACATGATTGGTGCGATTTTAGGACAAAATCTTGATGGAAAGTTCCACCTATCTACTATGCCGATCACACACCGAATCCTTCTCAAGTGAACTATACCACTCTTGAAAAGGAGCTTTTGGCGTAGATTTTGCTATGGACAAGTTCCGTAGTTACTTGTTAGGAGCGCAAGTGATTGTGTGGGTGATCACGCTTTGCTGCGATATCTCATGACCAAAAGGAAGCTAAACCGCGCTTCTGCGTTGGATCGACCCTCCAAGAGTTTGACGTTCAAATCAAAGATAAGAAGAGCGGTGAGAGCGTAGTGGCGGATCATGTTTCTAGGGTGTTAAGTGAGGAAAAGGATGAACCGGATGATATAGATCTTTACTTTCCTCTAGAAAACATTATGTTGATAGGAATTTGTCCTCCCGATGTTCCATGGTACTCCTCCATTGTAAACTACCTTCATGCCCGTTATCTCGATCTGAAATGTCTTATCAAGAGAAGAAGAAGTTCTTCTACGATATGAAGTCTTCGTTTGGGATGAGCCTTACCTCTTCAAGATCTGCAAAGATGGTTTCTTTGAGAGGTGTGTTCTGAAGGCGAGCAACGCGATATAATCGAAAGCAATGCCATAGTGGACCCACGGTGGTCACTTTGGTCCTTGGAAAACGGTTGCTAAGATATTCCGATCCGGGTTCTATTGGCCTACGATCTTTAAGGATCTGAAGCCTTACGTAAAGCTTGCGATAGATGTCAAAGAACCGAACTCGACAAGGCGTTTTGACATGCCTTTGAAACCCATCTTAGAGTGCGAAGTCTTTGATGTATGGGGCATCGATTTTATGGGACCTTTCCCATCATCGTGTGGCAACAAATACATCTTAGTTTTGCGTCGACTATGTTTTGAAATGGGTGGAAGCGGTAGCCACTCCTCACAATGATCATAAAGCGGTCATGAAATTTTTGAAGAAGAATATCTTTGTGAGGTTTGGATGTCCACGTGCCTTGATCAGTGATGAAGGGACACACTTTTGTAACCGGCCTTTGGAAAAAGTCCTCGAGAAGTATGGTGTTCGTCACAAAGCGGCACACCGTATCATCCGATGACTAGTGGTCGGTTGAGCGAAGCAACGAGCTTGAAGAAGATCTGGAAAATAAAGTGAACAATCATAGAAAGGACTGGAGTCTAAAGTTGGATGATGTACTATGGGCATATAGGATTGCCTATAAGACCCCCATGGGTACATCACCCTACCAGATGGTTTATGGTAAATCGTGCCACCGCCGGTTGAGCTAGACCTGAGCTTATTGGGCTACAAAGTTTCTTAACCCGATTCCCAATCCTGTGGCAAACACCGGCTGCGGCAGATGGCATGAGCTTGATGAATTTAGACTCCAGGCTTACGAGAGTGCCAGGATTAGTAAGGAAAGATGAAACTCCTCCATGGCGCCAAGATAAAGAAAGAGAATTCGGTCGGCGAGCAAGTTCTCTTATACAATTCTAGGTTACATTTGTTTCTGGGAAGTTGAGAACACGTTGGTGCGGTCCATTTGAGATTCTCCAAATCATTCTGGAGGCGTTCTAAAGAGCTGCGCGGTTATGGCGATCAACCGTTCGAGTGAATGGTCAACGATGCAAGCATTACATTGGTGAACCCAAGGTAAAGCCTTTGACTTATTCGATTTCTCGATATCCTCGGGTGTAGCACCCCTAAAGTCGGCGAGTCGATGAGTTTTTCGCCCGATTTGTTTTACGAGGATGGACGGTGTGATCAATCTCGAGGAGGTTCTAGGTGGTAGTTGGGATATGGAAGAGTATTGGAAAGGGCGTCAACGCAGATGTCATCAAAAGCTTCGGAAGGCGAAGAGGTCAACCATGGGGAAGTTTAAAGCGTATTTGGAAAGCTATAAAGGATTTAACCCCGTGTGTTAAGTCTTTGTTCTGCGCCACACTCTTGACCAAAGCTTACGAGGTAGTAGTGGTGGTAGAAAAGTCAAATGGCCTGATCCAGGTGAGCTTCAAGCGTGTCGAGCTAACGACATTAATCATTAAGCGCCCACTAGGGGGCTTCACAGATATCCATTATTTTCTTTTGTTTTTGTTTATTTTCTAGTTTTATTTTTGGAGCTCTTTGTCGGTTTCTCGTAGGCTCGGATTTTATCGGTTCTTAGTTTTTGTATTTGAAGTTTTTCTGTTTGAATTGGTGTTTTGAATGGAATTTCTTTGTTTTTAGCATGAGACTAGCTTGTGGATGTTTTTCAATCTCGATTTTTTTCTTTGTTTATCTCTACTCTATGATATGGTATAATCCCTTGTTTCCCCGAGGTATTTCTTTGTTTTTCAAGTCAATGGAGGTATTTGCATTAGCTTTTGTGAGTTTTAGGCGATATCAGTTTTACGGTGGATGGTCCACAATCTATCGATATCCTCGAGCATTCTGGGTGATGCGCATCATTCGAGTTGCTCCTTTCGGAAGACAATCAGCTAAGTTCTCTTTTCTTTTATTTTGCACAACATGAGGACATGTTGTCATTTAAGTGTGGGGGAGGGGATAAGTCGATATGTATCTATACATTTGCTTACATGATTTTATTTCTATGCTAAAATGAGCTAAATTTTAAAAAATTTTGTTTTGTCTCGAGTGAGCAATGCATGTTTTTGTTCGGTTTGTTATATTCATTGATGCTGTATGCCATATGTTCCGTAAGTTAGTTGTTTCACCCGACATTCTTTTTCACATGCCATAGTAAATGATGAGCTATATTATAAAGTTATACCCCTTTTGATTAGTGATGTTTGATTCCTTATAAGTCATGTGCTTAGTGCTAATGTTCATATCGTGAGACTTATGATAGTTTGTATTTGGTTCCAAGTACGATGTCTTTGTGAATATCTAGAAGTTTGAATGTGATAAGTAATCGTAGCTAATGTCATTTGAAAAAGTTGAGTTAATAATGAAATCAATAGTGTGTGTTGGAAGTGAGTCGATGATTTGAGTGCGGTAAGGCATTATCTCGAAATGTTTTATTCCACTATGATGACCAAAAGCTCAGACGGTCGAGGAAAAGGCGCTTTATGACTTGAGTAAGGTAGGGTATACCACGTATGTCCTATTCTGCTATGATGAGCAATAGCTTATTCTGATGTGTGTTTAAATGTGAAATCAATTGAATCTACTTAAGAATTGGTATGAAAAGAATGAAATGAGACTTAGTCATCGTTAATCTTATCCCCAGTATAAACCGATGGATATGCTGTAGGGATTATCCTCTAAGTATGTCGGAAAGGTCTTAAATGTGTTCTATCATCTTTTCCGTGATATGCTCCGTTTTGTAGGGTGCATCTTATAAGTATCTTTTATTACTAGTTTGAAGGGGGTATTAGCTAGTTTTGCTTGAAATATTCAAGTTTGGATTTAGTGGAAGTTTTCTATGGCTATGCACACACACTCGGGTGAACTTCTGATTTATTGAGTCTATGGTATATGTGTTGAGATGTCTATATTCTTTCCGAGCCTTGATTTTGTTTTGTTTTGCTCGGGACGAGCAAAGTTTAAGTGTGGGAGAGTTGTTAAGGGTGAAATTCATGATTTATATGACGTTATTCCCGTAACAATATCCTTGGTATTTTAGTACTTTTATAGAAAAGTGTTGGTTTTATCAATTATTGAGTAAGCGAGTTTTAAATGTGTTTAAATGCAAAATCGAGATATTTACGTGATTTTAACGGTGTTTTATGTTTATACGTATGATGTTACATTTTGCATGTTTCTATCATGTTGTTAGATGCGTTTGCATGATGAGTAAGGAGCTTAAGCGATGATCACATGAGGATGGAAGAGTTGAAAGATGTTTAAGTGAAGAATCATTGAAGAAACCGGAACCAGGCACTTCATGGGAATTTTGTCCACACTTGTAGGCACTTTCAGGAAAGTTGTCTTGATGAAAGTTGTAGAGGATTGAAATATCTTTCCAACGCATGTTGAATCACCTCATTCGAGCCCTAGAAGTGAAGTTATGAGCAAAATACTGGAGCTGGGTCTGGACGGGCGTCCATGATGATGAGCGAGCGTCCGGAGGCGGTTCTTATAGCGGCCGACATTGAAACTCTATATAAAGCGGTGGATTCTCATCACATTAACACACAATTCGAACCCCTAATATCTTAGGGCGGCTCAGGCTGCGTTTTTACCCTATTTTCTTCCAGTTTATGCACTTTAATTTCTAGATTAGATTAGGTAGATTTATGTTCTTTAATTCATCAATTTCAAGCTTTCAAAGGATGCTAAGAGGCTAATCCCTCTTTGAACAAGCGTTGTGAAGCCGTCCATCAACAATTCAGTTTTGATTCGTGATTAATCCGTGAGTTTCTACTTCGAAGTTGTTTCTTTTATCATTGTTTATTATTGTGTATTGCAATTACATCGAAAGATCTTTGCTTTTATGATTGTTTTAACTTGATGAGAGTCATGTTAATGTTAGATCACCATGATAAAAGTTTAGACCTTTAATCTAATCAAAGCGAAAGTTATTAGATTGATTTTCTAGATTAGAAATCGAAAGATTTCACGCTGGAGGTTAGAAAAGCGTAATCTTTAACATCGAAAGATAAAAGATTAGAAAAGCGAACTTGTCTACGAGAGTAGGAGTTTATGCCTTCGATTAGGTGAATCACGACTTGAGTAGAGATCATGAAATAATCCGAATTGGAATTGAATGTTGATAGGATAGGTGGATCAATTGCTTGTTCGTTCGTTATACCTGATTTAAATCCCTTAAAACTTGAGTTTAGTAGTTTAGTTTTACTTGCATCTTAGTTTAGTTAGTTTAAATTGGTTCGCAGCCCGTATCCTTCCTATCTTTGGATTATATCCTCTGTCTAGTTTTATTTTCTGTTTTGTTTGATGTTTAGAGTAGTTTCGTGACATAGTTAGTTGAGAACAAAAGCTAGGATTCACATTCGTCTAGTTCCCCGTAAGATCGACCCGGCATCAACCTCTTTACTACGATCCTTACACTTGAGGTTAACCGGTTTATTACTTGTTGTTTTGTATTGATAAAATCCGGGACACAAACGATACCTCGTGGTGGGTAGCACCATGCGTTGTGCCCTTGAGTGCCAATGTGACAAAGATAAGTTATGTTAGAAACATTTAGTCACGACATGTTGATGGACATGGAGTGAACCCTAGATCGAGTCGGTCTCATAAAGATAACATAATAATAATTAATGAACCTTTCATTGTAAGTCTTGATTATACATTAGCTTCTTCCTTTTGCTAAGTACTTTGTACTTACCTCAATTGCATATGTTGTTTTGGTGTGCTTTTGGGGTGAGAAGGCGAGCAGTTAGCCTTGAGATCGTTGAAGAGTTCAATGACGATTCGATGGCGTTGACGCCATGATGACGCTTTATTCTTACTTTCTATTATAGGTTGTACTAGATTTTGTACCTTTTGTTTTAAAGAACACATTGTATCTTCTTCTAAAAGAATCTTTGTAAGACAAGTGTTGTATCTTTCTTTTTGTAGCATAAATGCGTTGTAAGCTTTATCTCTTTATTGTAAGGTATTCCTTTCTACCCCTAGTCGGTTTGTATTCTATTCTAGTAGCATTTATGAATTTACCCGAGCCTTTTGGGCTTCCGTTGCTTTAATTATGATCTGACGGCGTAGAAATTTGTCGTATAATATTGGATTTATTTAATGTTATACGCGCCGAACGTTCTCTTCCGGATAAGGGCTCGGTATCCGGGAGCGGGGCGTTACATTATTTGTGTGAATTATTACGGCTTGAAATAGATTAAGCCACTACACTTTTTGCTTCCTACATTGGTTTTAAGGCATGCCATTCCACCAAGTTTTCAATCAACTAATATTGGACTATTTCCTCATGATATGATTATTCATTTGAAAGAATTTTTTTGGAACCTGGCTTTGATGGGTAGTGAGAAAGAGCTTGCTTCAGCTGTGAAACTAATCAGAGAGAATATGGGGAGAAAACAGGTTTCGGAGAGGAGTTTGGAATGGCTGATGAGTGCTTTTGGTTATGAGCCTGAGTCACCATGGAAAAGGATCAGTGAGCTTGTTCTTGGTGATGATTCAGATTTATGGGTTGATATATTTGGAGATGCTTTTCTTCATAGGATGGAGGCAATCATCCATCCGAGATTTGAGGAGTTGATGCAATTTCAATGCAAAGCTTCCTTCTTTGGATGATCAAGGTGGGAAATGAATTAATGTAGTGTTGATGCAAGTTATCCGGATCATTTGACGCATGGTAATGTACTGCTTATGTCTATGATTGGTCTATCTAAAGTTCCAAGGAAGTCCGGTGTACTTATTATGCGGCCGGGTCTATGCACCATTTTAGTTTACATCCTTGAGGACAAGGATGTTTTGAAGAGGAAGGGAATAGGGGTACGATTGGTTTTGAAACAAGATGAATGGTTGAGCAGGCCGGTATACATTACAATCCACATATGAAGTTCTTAGCTTGTTTTCTAGTTGATTGGGAATTGCTCTCGCTATTTATCACTTCTTCGAAATTCCGAATTGGAAAACTGAAGAACTTGATGGGGCTATTTGTCACCTCATTTGACTATAATTGCCTGAGGTTTAACAATGACTACTCTTCATCAAACCAAACTTCTTGGATAGGATGCAAGGGATTCGATTTAGAGGACGCCATTGATGTTAATAATGCACTAAGCGTTATATGGGTATTGGTTCAAACAAAGTGGGACAACAATTGCCAATGTGCTTTTCAATCTTATCCACCTGCTGTTTCGGTAAATGCTCCTGCTGTTTCGGTAAATGCTCAAATTTTGAATGGTTTTCTGCACATTAATTCCTATAGCAATAGCAATGTTCTTAAATTGGATGACTCTGTTATGGCAACATTGTTGGCAACCTTGTTTAAGCTTGGCTATGCTGTTGTGACAACTCCACTCAAGGCAATGCTAAGGGTCTTCATTTCAATGTTGTTTTGAAAACATCGGTGGGGTGTCAGGAAGGCTTTTGGTCTTGTGGCGGTTGGCATTTTGGAGAACTTTGTATGGGATCCCGGCCTTGTTTGGGTTTCTCATTTCACCACCTTGAGGACAAAGCGGTTGTTGAGGGAAGGATTTGTCATGTCCCGAGGTTTAAAAATTAGAAAGAAGGCCGAAGATGCGTCAGTGACCGTCGGATATGAACTACTAGCCATTAGTGATGTCATTTAGCTTATTTATGATGTCATGGCTTTATTTATGTCGTATTTATGTTATTCGAGTATCCCGGCTTATTGCCCAAGTTGTTAAGGGTCTATATCAACGAGATGTAAACATGGATACATCATTATGATGATTAATGAAAATCTCTTACTTTCTCTCTTAATTTCTTCCGTCTATTCTACTCTCTGTTTCTTCCCTTCTTCTTCCCCGTTCTATTTCTGTGAAATTCTACATATTTGTACTTGCATTTGTGACAGGTGCATGCACCCCACCCCTATAAGGCTAGGTCCGTCCCTGTATACATGTCGGTATATAATGATACATTATGACACTGATGAGTAACACTTGGTCAAATATATATCATTGATATTATAGATAGGTCTAAATTGATAATGATGTGACTGCGGATGACCGTTATATCAATCAGGGACGGAACCATCCAGGGGTGGGGCGGTTTCAAGACCACCCCAAAATTTGAATTTTTTTTTATTTTTATTTTAATTCTTCTTGTTATAGTCATTATATTTATTTGGACTATATGTTTTTGAACATAAAGAGGTATGGTGGAAGAAGCGTGAGTTTTCATTCTTTAGTCCCTGTGCAACAGCAAATTTTACACTTTCTTTTTCCCTTTTCAATTTTACACCTTATAGTTAACCATAAAAATAAAAAAATAACACCAGAATCATCCGCCCCTGCTCCTCCATTGGCTCCACACCCAACCTAATTTTTAACATATCAATTGCTTCCTCCTCCTGCCGTCGCCATCGCCGCCGTGCTCGGTGTTTAACTAATACAGAATCAATAGCCATTAGCCACGTTCAATGCGGTGCATCGGTAACAAAAAATTTGAGGTGATATAATTATTCATTTGGCGAAAACCAAGACCACCCCATATATATTTCTGGTTAAAGTCATTTGGTGTCAATACGTTATGACATATTGTGGCCATATCTTTATTCTTTACTCGATGTATACTACATGCCTACCAACAAGTATCGGTACAGTGGTTTACGTTAGGTCATAACTCGATAATGACCACGATTCGAGTCCGTTTGAGACGAAATAAGACACGTGTGTGTGAATTTTTCGTTTTCCGAGAAAAAATATGTATATTACATGCCTACTTCTTGAACTTAGATAAACATACCAGGCTCCATATCTGCCTTTGAGACCAAAACAATACTTAACAGCATGGCTACGATCACAACCAAAGAATTCTTTACTGCCATATTCAAAATGAATTTAGACTTTAAAAAAAAAAATCACAATGATATAAACCTCAACATATTTTTGTTATTTATAGTCTACGTTGATCGACACTTTTATTCGTTAGGCATGAATTGGAATATAGAAAAACAAATATGTGGATACAAAAATTATTTTAAATAATGGAATTGGTAGATTGAAAACTTGATAACTCAACATTAAGTATACGATTCTTCTAATCAAATATACAAATATATGTCTTTAATTATCTACGTGTATGTCTTACAACCATTTAAAACAAACATGTAATTGACTAATAGAATTTAATTATATCTTGATGAGTTATGATTATTATTTAATGTCCTTTGCTTGTATCAATCTACAAAAACCAATAGGAATTCAATTTCTTAAAATGAGCCCCTATCTGTAAAATCTTTCCATCAATATATTTCTTTAAAAGTCTTGACTTTGATGGTTAAATCTTTTGCACCTGGACCACCATAATATTAGTGATTCGAATAACGATGATATTATTACTTAAACCAATACAATTAATCAATAATTATATACTAACACTATGAATTAAAAGTAAGTGTTAATTTATTTTTTTTAGGAGAGGTGGCTATTTAGACTGTTTGACCAAAATTGTTGCTCAAATATTTTTTGGAATACAAATGTTGCCTAGATAGTCTTTTTCATATTTTCCCCCTTACATGCCCAAAATACCCCCGAACATGTTTGAACATGTTACACGAGTTTGAACATGTTACACAAGTTTGAACTCGTTATACGAGTTTGAACATGTTAGACCAGTTTGAACTCGTTACATGAAAATCGAACTCGTTATTCAAACTTCGAACTCGTTACATGAAAATCGTACTCGTTACACGAGTTTGAACTTTTTACATGAAAATCGTACATGTTATTCGAACATCGAATTTGTTACACGAGTTTGAACCCAAATCATCCATCTTCTTCAACCCCCCAAATCCCTCAACGGAGCCAAGCCGGAATCCCGTCGGAACACGAATTCGAGCCAGAATCACACCCAAATCACACGCATTCGAACCAAAATCACACCCATTCGAACCCTAAATCACACCCATTCGAACCCAAATCACCATCTTCTTCAATCCCAAAATCCCTTGCCGGAGCCCTGTCGGAATCTCACCGGAACACCCATTCGAACATCCATTCGAGTATGAAGAAAACGAGTTTAATATGGAGGAAGAAGAAGAATGAAGAAGAAGAAAAAAGAAAGAAGAAAAAGGAAGAAGAAGAAAACAAGTTTGGAATGGAAGAAGAAGAAGAAGAGATGAGTTTGAATTATATTCAAAATTTGAATTGGGAGAAGGGAGGGAAAGATTTGGGATATTTGAAGAAGGGCGAAATGCGTATATCACTAATTTCAGCTTTTTTTTAATAGTCATTTGTTCAAAGACTATTTGAACAAATGAAAGTTTAAAAAAAGACCATCAGAGCAATTCCCCTATTTTTTTTTATCTTCTCACAAACATTAATAAATTAATAAATGCGTTGATTTTTACTATTTCCTTCATTCCTATTTATTTGAGGAGTATAAAAAAATGTTCATATTTAAGCTGATTTAAAATATTTTTCAATGCAACATTTATTTTGATTTTCTACTCTACCTATATTTTGTACTTTTTTTATACAAAACAAGGTCAAAGACCTAACAGAAAATTTAAACCTAGGCAAACTAAGCCCTCACATATCTTCTTCTTTTAAAATGGCTTCAACATCTTGGAAGGCTCTCCACTATGGTGTGACATAGTCCATCATCTGACCAACCTAGAATGCTCGAATCGATTGGCGAGACATGTCATCAAACTTTCCTCTTGTAAAAGTAATTCCACTCTTTGGAATAGGCATAATTGCCGACCCTTATCTTGCTTTTGATTGGTCGAATGACGTGTCGCTGAATTTTACTTTTGATTGGTCGAATGACGTGTCGTCCGAATTCTCGATTGGTCGGATGACTTCTTGAATTCTCGATTGGTCCGATGACACAATCAAATTCCAAAAATAAACATTAATATTTTGGTTAATTTCATAAAGAAATTTTGTCCAAAAATTAATACTACAAGCAACAACCGAACCGAGCTCGAGCCGACCGGCCGGCGGCGGCGGTGCAGCGTGGAATTATCTAATTCCTCCTCCTGCACAAAAGTGATTTGCCTCTTGGGCCACATCCATAAAGTCACACTAGCTCTTATTACATTAGTTCCCAAACCTCAAATTACCAATGTGGGAGAATGGGTTGAGGTCCTCCATTCAACTCCCATCTCCTACATATTTTCTATCAAATTTACGTATTAATTTCTCATTCATCCGATGTCCAAATCGAGTGATTCCAAAGACAAACCTCATCTACTCCGTGAGTACTATTTTTAGATGTAACAAGCTCCCGGTGAATCATACCGGAGCGTTTCGAAATTTCTGGTTGAAGTTGACCACTCAACCCATCAAAATGGGCATTTTCTCCAACAATCCCTACATGAATGAAAATTAATGCCAATACAAATGAGAATCGAGAGAAGTCAGGACAAAAAAATATTGCATCGGTGAGAGGTAGCTTACGGCCTTGAACACGCCTTAGTGAAGTGCTATCGGATTTACTCGGCTACTCGGTGAACTAGGTCTTGAAGCTATTCGAGCCTTTAGTGTAAATCAAGACAACATCACCCACACAATATTTCCTTAGCACCTTTCGTTTTCATGGTTGTGTCCATCTCGGCCATGGACAACACTTGGTTTCAGAAAGTGCTTTAGAGAATCAAGCCTCAAAATTCTCATAGAAGTGGCCCCACTTCACACTTACATAGGTGACCTCCTATCAAGAGTATTTGTTGGATCGATAATGTGTAGAATACACTCTAGAATGAGGGGGGTTGAATAGAGTGTATAGAAAATATACCATTTTTTTCAATTTTATCAATTAATAACGATTTGGAGCAAATTAAATACAAGTTACAAGGTATTCAAGGAGTTTGCGAATTTAACAAATTTGCAGGTATCACTGATTTTGCAGATAGCTCAGATAGCAGATTTCAGCAGGAAGACATATGTGCAAAGATATATCAAGTAAAGTAAATAAATGGGCGAAACTCGGACTCAAATCCAAAGAAGAGGTTACGAGTTTCCCAGCAGTTTAAAGGGAACAAAATGAAGACTCAAAAGCCAAAACCTTAGGTTCACTATGCATCTTTGCATATGCTTAATGATTCAGTCTGTCAGCCTTATACACAAGGCAGTGAGCAGGTATCTCAAACCTGATTCACTAATGGATGAGATCTGAATCATAATCAGCAAGCGATGATCAAACTAAGATTTTGCAAAACAAGCTTTCCACTTAGGTGATCAATGCACAGGCAAGTAATGGAATCAAAGTGCATTTAGAGCCTTATTACGAAGGTAGAAACAACAACACAAATCCTAACCCGACTTTCTATGGATTGTAAAACACCAAATGAAAAGTAGACACTAAACTTACAACTACACAAGTAGCGAGTAAGCACGAGACAAATGATATTGCAAGACTTAAACTATGTTCTTGATTGACACTGAATCGGGGTCAAATGAAGCTAAAGCTTGAGTGCCAAATCCTCACTTAGGCAAATTCGGACGAGTCCTTCAAGCGGTGATCTTATAACGAGGGTGCCACAATTTAATCAAGCATAAAACACGGAATAGTTAAAAACAATAAAAATAATATGAATTGAGTACGCTTCACAATGAAGTACACCAATGCGAACCTGAGACCTGGCTGATCCAATAATCCTGTGTATAGCTTTAGCAAATCCTCAAGCTATACACACACCTTTTGAATTCCATCCAAATTCACCACACTTTAGGAAAGTGTGTGAATTTGACCACGAACTTGAGACTCACAAAGACTAGGAAAACATTTTTAGGTAAGAAAATGTGGGATTGCTATTACTTTTAAGCTGATGCCTATTTTGTTTACTATGGGTGACTATTTATTTGACTAAGAAGGTAGAAGACCCTAAAACCTATCAATGTGAAACGAAATTCAAAATTCAAAAGGCACATGTGATCGAGGAAAAGGCAAGTTAAGATTGATTAAAACATTGCCTTGCATATCAACTGTATAATCCGATTTTATTACGGTTTAACACTTAACGGACCGGAGAAACCGGTGATCAACCAAAATCAATTTGCGAGCAACACACATGGTTGATTCGGTGGTTTAAAAGCATTGAATTCAGACGACCATAGGCTTAGAGTGCAGATTGACTTTGTCAAACCAACCAATACTGCTTACGGACCGAGGAAATAGACATGATTGGATGATTGGTTTGACCATCATTGGGTTTATTTACCCTCAGCCAATTTTGCAATTCAACTTCATTTGGTGTGCGCCCTAATTGAATTGGTTTGACCGGACTACGGTACAAAGGTTTAGCCATTTCACCATAGTAATCCAGTGGTAATTCTTTGGATCAACTTTCCAAATCTTGATATGAGATGATTGCCTTGCTCGACCCTCAAATACTGACTATAGATCCTCCAAATCACACGTGTGGTCATACGCCTGAGACCTCATTCCATCAATATTCCGAAGCGGTCATGGGGTGACTGTAAACAACCAATAATGAAGAAGATCGGAGGAGAATCAAAACAAATCGAATAATAACGATTGATATTAACATATAAAAGGAAAGAATCGACTTTACGACTTGAAGCCTTCACGGTGAAATCTCTGTGTTTCTTGAGTGAATCGGTGAGTAATTGCTTCAAATCTTCATGATTTTGCAATAAAGGTGCAAGCTTTTACTTCGTTGGAGCCTTCTAAAATGAAATTAACACGTGATTGCTCCGATTTGAAAGAGCCTTCTGATTAATGCCTGCGTTGCCGAAGAGCGAAATCGAAAATGGCGCGATGATTGTTGATTGACCTTCCATAAAAAGCGGGTTGCCAAAAAAGGACTCAAATCATAGGAAAACATGATTGAATCGGAATAAGGAAGGTTGAAAGAGGAGAAGAGGAAGCGGCTAGCAGATTTTTGAAGAATCGAAGATCGGGTAACATTGAAGGAGGAAATAATGGAGAAAAGTCGAAAGATGAAAATGACATAAATGATTTTAGGGTTAGGTTTTTTTTTTGTTTAGAGGTTTATAAGGGGTAGGTGATTGGGTTTAGGGTAAATGGATAGGAAAGTTAGGGGCAGGCTATGATGGAATATGGACCACGAAAATTTGAGCCTAGCAGACTGATATTGTATAAAATGTGTCACTAACTAGTTTAATTAAGTTAATTGATTTATAAAATTAATTAAATTAATTTCATAGATTAATTATTCAATTAAATAATTAATCATACATTTTAATAAAACTACAAAGAAATGAGAAAATCACAATTTGTGCCATATGATGTAAGAGTTAACTTCACGGTAGTTAGTCACAAGGTAATTTTGTAAATTTACATATAATGGGTATTTTGGGAAATTAATCAAACTTACGTGCAACTGGGGCTCATAACTCAATAGTATTCTGCCCACACTTTGTCACTAGAAGTCATCTTTTTTCAAAAAATAAAAATAATAATTGAATAATAATAATATTTCAGTTGACCTTCCACAAAAAGCGGGTTGCCAAAAAAGGGACTCAAATCACAGGGAAAACATGATTGAATCGGAAAAAAGGAAGGTTGAAGGAGGAGAAGAGGAAGCGCTAGCTGTGATTTTACGAAGAATCGAAGATCGGGTAACATTGAAGGAGGAAATAATGGAGAAAAGTCTGAAAGATGAAAATGGCATAAATGATTTTAGGGTTAGGTTTTTTTTTTTGTTTAGAGGTTTATAAGGGGTAGGTTGATTTGGTTTAAGGTAAATGGATAGGAAAGTTGGGCCAGGCTATGATGGAATATGGACCACGAAAATATGAGGCCTGGCAGACTGATATTGTATAAAATGTGTCACTAACTAGTTTAATTAAGTTAATTGATTTATAAAATTAATTAAATTAATTTCATAGATTAATTATTCAATTAAATAATTAATCATACATTTTAATAAAACTACAAAGAAATGAGAAAAACACAATTTGTGCCATATGATGTAGAGTTAACTTCACGATAGTTAGTCACAAGGTAATTTTGTAAATTTACATATAATGGGTATTTTGGGAAATTAATCAAACTTACGTTCAACTAGGGCTCATAACTCAATAGTATTCTGCCCACACTTTGTCACTAGAAGTCATCTTTTTCAAAAAATGAAAATAATAATTGAATAATAATAATATTTGATTGACCTTCCATAAAAAGCAGGTTGCCAAAAGGGACTCAAATCACAGGGAAAACATGATTGAATCGGAAAAGGAAGGTTGAAAAGGCGAAGAGAAAGCGGCTGTGATTTTCTGAAGAATCGAAGATCGGGTAACATTGAAGGAGGAAATAATGGAGAAAAGTCAGAAAGATGAAAATGACATAAATGATTTTAGGGTTAGGTTTGTTTTTTTTTTTTTTTTTTTAGAGGTTTTATATAGGGGTAGGCTGATTGGGTTTAGGGTAAATGGATAGGAAAGTTGGGCCAGGCTATGATGGAATATGGACCACGAAAATTTAAGGCCTGACAGACTGATATTGTATAAAATGTGTCACTAACTAGTTTAACTAAGTTAATTGATTTATAAAATTAATTAAATTAATTTCATAGATTAATTATTCAATTAAATAATTAATCATACATTTTAAGAAAACTACAAAGAAATGAGAAAAACACAATTTGTGCCATATGATGTAAGAGTTAACTTCACATTAGTTAGTCACAAGGTAATTTTGTAAATTTACATATAATGGGTATTTTGGAAATTAATCAAACTTACGTGCAGCCCTGGGGCTCATAACTCAATAGTATTCTGCCCACACTTTGTCACTAGAAGTCATTTTTCAAAAAATAAAAATAATAATTGAATAATAATAATATTTGATTGACCTTCCATAAAAAGCAGGTTGCCAAAAAAAGGGACTCAAATCATAGGGAAAACATGATTGAATCGGAAAAATGAAGGTTGAAGGAGGAGAAGAGGAAACGGCTAGCAGATTTTCTGAAGAATCGAAGATCGGGTAACATTGAAGGAGGAAATAATGGAGAAAAGTCTGAAAGTTGAAAATGGCATAAATGATTTTAGGGTTAGGTTTTGTTTTTGTTTAGAGGTTTATAAGGGGTAGGCTGATTGGGTTTAGGGTAAATGGATAGGAAAGTTGGGCCAGGCTATGATGGAATATGGACCACGAAAATTTGAGGCCTGGCAGACTGATATTGTATAAAATGTGTCACTAACTAGTTTAATTAAGTTAATTGATTTATAAAATTAATTTCATAGATTAATTATTCAATTAAATAATTAATCATACATTTTAATAAAACTACAAAGAAATGAGAAAAACACAATTTGTGCCATATGATGTAAGAGTTAACTTCACGGTAGTTAGTCACAAGGTAATTTTGTAAATTTACATATAATGGGTATTTTGGGAAATTAATCAAACTTACATTAACTCTTGGGGCTCATAACTCAATAGTATTACACTTACACTTTGTCACTAGAAGTCATCTTTTTCAAAAATAAAAATAATAATTGAATAATAATAATATTAGTATTAATATTAATATATTAATATATTAATTATAATATGAATATATTATTATTATTCTTGAAATTTTAATTAAAAATAATAAAATTAATAATAAAAGCGTTTTCAAAAAAATGAAAATGATAATAATTATATAAATAATCTATAGACAACATATAATAAAAACACATACCTATCAAAACAAATTACATAAAATAAACCATTAAACAATTATTATCCATCATTTTAAGTATACAAAAGCAACATCCACCTCAAAAGTTCAAAAAAACACCAAAGCGATTAAATAATTGATAATGAATCTTACAACTTTATCCTACACTACACAAAAAATGATAATCATCAACTGTGTACGAACTCTACATCAACACAAGAAGAAAATGCAATCAATTTCATTACAATGATTAGAGCTTTGCGTGAACTAGAGTAAAATTTAGGGCACGAGACATACATATATCACTTGTCAAGGTTGGTGATTTTTAAGTAAGCTTGCACAAAGGACACTAAAAATGCATGAGAATGGAAATGGGACACCCTAAATAGAGATGTTAAGCTAGAGGCAGGATCTGAGCAAATAGAATATAGGCAGCAAACTAATCACAAATAGATGCAGCTTAGATAGACCTAGGCGGTAGCACATCAAAGCGAGGATCTCGAGCTAATGTATTGCACACCAATATTCTTGATTGTGAACAAAAATTTGAAGTCATGTCACGGCGTACTTCTTGTCAAACACAACATTTCCGAAGATTAACCGGCGGATTGAGGTGAAATAAGATTTTAAGTAGCCCGGACTTAGCCCGTCTCAAAGCTAGTCATGACAACTTTGTCTTCAAGACCTCTTATCAACTCATAAACCTTATAGAATCTTTCATAATAGGCGGGTGGGTTGACTCGTTCTCACCTGTCGACTTTCGTGAAGGTCAATGTCACATCTTTTTGGTCCATGATTGATTTGAATCTCTTTGTGAACTTATTCACCAAATCATCCCAAGATAGAATCGAGGCGAGGGGCATGCTACGGACCGTGAGGTCATTAGAAAATCTACGCGATACGCAATGAATTTAAAATTTAATTTCCATTTTACAAGATTGACTTTGTTTAAGCAACAAGCGAAAGAAGTAGACTCAAAGAATACTTTCGATGATCTAAAATAGATCGTCGCTTTGTCTCACGGTTGATGGTCCAAGCACCCGAGCCGTCAAGTGTCCGGCCTCTGCAGCAATAATCCACACGAACAACCCGGAATCCTCGAAGGCGCTCTGAAAAAAATCGACTCTTTGCGTCGCATTTTCTTCTTCTTTCTTTCACTAAAATATTGGAAGAATACGGTGATACAAAGAGTTGGCACAACTCCCTTTAAATAGAGAGGAGGTGCGCCGTATTAGAGTGAGTGGAGTAGGGAGAAAGAAACTATTTTCTAATAGAATAAGGAATTTAATAAATCAAATATTGTTTGATAATCTCATTAAGTACTTACCTTAATCTTATTAAGGATTTTCCTTAAAATCATATATGTCATAAATTTAAGGGATAAGGGCTAGAATGAGCGGTCTTTAAAAGATATTACGCAAAAGGGCGTAGAATATTCGATTTGTGATTTAGGACAATGTTATATTTTCTTAGACAAATTTTTACCCTTAGATTCACTTTCACTACATTTAGTAATTGCGTCCCAAAAAAAAAAAAAAAAAAGAAAAAACTAATCGCTGTACTAAATGCAGAGCTTTTGAAAGCGTAATAACGGAGGAGAGAGAAATCAACCATGAATCACGCGAAGCTCAAATTCGCGGCTCGATCAATTAACGGAAAATCGATCTCACTACTCAATCTAGCAAAATCTCCTCTCATTAATTGTATATGCACATTTGTTTTGATTCCAAAACAAAAAAAATTGCGATTCGCATAATATGAATATCATTGAAAGATTAGGTGGATAAAGAGATCATTAGCGAGAGAGAAACTTGACTTTATTGCCATACAAGAAACTAAATTACAAACTATTTCCACCCGAGAAGGCTATGTCAATTTGGGGCTCTTGACGTATTTTCATTTTGTTGGGTCTTACGGAGGCTGGGGAGGATTGGCTTGCATTTGGAATAATAATGTTTTTAACAAATATGGGGTCTTTGAAGGGGCGGCTATTGTGGAATCTCGGGTTCGTGGGTTGGCATCCCGGAGCAAATTTTATTCATTAATGTGTATGCTCCACAAGACTCTTCATCGAAAATTGGTATGTGGAACAACATTCTTTCCATTGTGACTAGTTGGGTTGGCTTGGTGTGTGTAATCGGAGACTTTAACTCCGTTTGCTATCGTCATGAAAGAAAAGGTAGTGTTTTCTATCAAAATGATGCGAATATTCTTAGAACTTTATTTCTAATGGGGTGATTGACCTACGTTTGGAGGCGGGGAAGTTCACGTGGATTAACAAAAATGGGTCCAAAATGAGTAGAATTGATAGAGCCTTGGTATCTCCAAGCTTTCTAAATTCTTGGCGGATCTTCTCTTATCTGCGCTTACAAGAAGTCAATCGGACCATTGCCCCATCCTCTTTAAAAATTCTTCAATTGACTTGGTCCATTCCTTTTAAATTCTTGACTTTTGGATGAAACACCGGAGTTTAATGATGTTGTGACTCTTTGCTTGGAAGGATGAGAACATTATTGGTAAGCTGATGGGAGTCAACTTACGTGACTCCGCTTACATTGTTTGGCCTCCGCTTTACCACATTTTCAAAGATATTTTTGGATAATTTAGACCACTTTCGGGGTAATATTGTAGAGTTCCTCGCATATGGGGTAATTCCGTCATTTTGATAGTTTACCACCCATCTTTGATGATATTGACCCCATTTCGAGCACGTTTACCCTTTGGAATGTTTGGTTGTTTTTGGTCATTGTGATGATGTGGGTATTGATGTCTCGAGGACCCGGAGGCAATGGTTTACAAATGAAACATAACCGAGGCGAGAAAAGAGGTGGAAAGCGGAGAAAAGTGAAGAATTGGTGGCACGAGGGTCCAAGCGGCATTCCACCCTCAAACCAGCTGCGTTCAGGTCTCAAGCGGCGTTCC